>JADRCD010193992.1:0-39701 GCA_019843815.1 Montemys delectorum
ACACACACACACACACACACACACACACACACACGACAACGCATGAATTCACTTGCACATACACATGGATGCACTTGTACATGCACTCACATACACATGCATGCACTTGCATACACACACACACAGACACTTGTCTGTCCATGCTGCGCAATGCCCTCTTGTTTCTCAGCTCTAGGTGTTGGTTATGCATGTCCACGGAGACTGCACATACATGATTTTAGAGGAAGGAAGAAAATAGTTATTGATTGATTGATTGATTGATTGATTGTCAGTCAGTTAGTGATAGAGTATCACTATGTAGTCTAGATTGGCCTCTAATTTAGGATCATTCTCCCTCTGCCTTCTGAGTGCTGGGATGACAGGTGTGTATCAAATCCCCAGCTCAATCAAGTGTTTCTACCTCATCTCCTGACCCTGAGTAGACACACATGTCTTGGGAGAAACCTGAGCAGTCATGCTAACAACAGCATTGCTCAAATTGTTGGCAGGAAACCCCCAAGTACCCAGATGTCCAGCAAAAGAAAATGGAAAAACAAAACCAAACACATGGGATTTCTGGGATGCCACTGCCACTCTTACAAGACACGGAACAGCGATCTTTAAATTCGTCTAGATGCATTTCTAAGACAAAGTGTAGCACTAAAAAAACCCAAGTTGCGAAATGAGGTGTACATTCTGGCTATGTTCACATTAAATAGTCATAAACTGGCCCAAATGATGGCAGTTATTTACTCTGTAACACTAGGCATTGGATAAATAGATATGGATATATAACACATAACACACAGGAGGACAATCCATTATTACTTGAACACATTCTGCACACACACACACATGCACACATACACACACACATGCACGCACACATACACACACACGCACACACATACATACACACACATGCACGCACACACACACGGTGGACACCAACCTCTGGTCTTTATGGCTCTCCCTTCCCACACGTACATGCAGCACACACACACAATTTAGAGACTAATGCTTAGAAAAAATAGGCTTGCGGTCACTTAACCAAGCCTAGATCCAGCCAGAACCTCTACAAGCCTTTTGAAGCATGGAGGGCTTTTTGAGGTAGGGTCTGTCATGGAACCCAGAGATCAGCTCCTCTCCATAGCTAACTTGACCCAAGTATCCCCTCTCTGTGTCTCTTGAGTCTGGGGTTCCAGGCAGCCATCAAGCCTCCTTTGCTTTTTTTGGATTCTGGAGATCCAAAGTTTGACCTTCAGGTTTGCACAGGAATCACTACTTCTTCCACTATATGCCTGGTTTTAAGGCCACAAGCAACCATCAACTGACTTCTCGTTCCCTTTGTACCCGAGGGTACAGCCATTGCTCCCTCAGTTGAATGTGAACTCTGCCTCAAGTGGGTACAGGGCCCTGGACTTTATCTCCTATTCTCTAAGATGCAGTTGAAAAGAAGAATCCAGCTATACAGAGAAAAAACCCTGTCTCGAAAATACCAAAAAAGAAAAAAAGAAAAGAAGTAAAGAAAAGAAAAGAAGAGTCCAAATTGTCAAGTATTTGTATAATGCCTAGAGGGGAAACCTACTCTGATTTCTTCTTAGTTACAGTAATACACCCTGTGAGACCTTTGGCACCCTTGAGGTAAAGGGAAACAGTGCCTGGCATTTTTAGTTACTGGGTGGCAGCACTGGTCTGAATCACCTAGCCAGCCATTATCATCAACTTCAATTACTCCTTCCTCTCAGCTTTGCTTAATTTTTCTTAACCCATCCTAGTTGACATTCTATGCTCATCTGTCCCCAGCATGGTTGAAAGTGTCATGGCCACATCTGTTTTATTTCCTACTCTCTCCAAAGTTCCCAGAATGCCTGACATATGTCATTGTACATAGTCAATGTTTGTTGAATAAATCAACAAGAAATCACCCTCCCTCTATGCGTCTGCACATCGCTGTGTGGGCTGGAGGAAAAGACCAGGGGATCAGAAATACTGTCACAAATCTAGAAGCTGGGTGGAGAGCTTTCACATCGCAACTGCTTACCGCAGGGACTCATAGAAGAGTCTCAGGTTTCCCTGGTTCTCAGTTCATCAGGGGTCTGCCATCAGGCTGAGGTGGGTCTTGTTTGGACCTTCACTTTGTTCTCCCAGGGTTTCTGCTCACTGCTCCACTGTCTTTTGTTTTGCCTGTCACCCTCGCTTCATTTCATCTCTGATTGTCCTCCTCTCTGTGACTCATCTCATTGTGTCCCTATCTTTTCTGGTGTACCTGGGTCATGTTCTTCCCAATGATGTCTGCCCACCTCTTAGACCAGGTGCTACTTGCTGCTGACTCTGCCCACACCCTTTCTCTCTTCTCCCCTCTTTTTCTCAACTACTCCTCTTTCTCTCTCTCCAAGCTCACTGCCTTCTCCCCATGCCTTGCCCCACTCCTCAGCTAATCATCCCTGTCCTTTTCCTGCTCACTCTCTTTGCCTGTTACTGTGGCCTCCATTTTAATCACGGCCACTTTTTCTATTCCTGTCCCCCACACTGTTATCACCTCTGGCCTGTCTTCCCTGTCTCTGTGACTGCCACCGTCTCCTCTATATCTGGTCCTTTATCTCCTTCCTCTTTATCATTGTCTCCTTGGTCTTAGTCCGTTCTGTCAGTCTCTCTCTGTGACACTGTGCTGTTTATGGTACGTGTGCTCTCTCTGACACTATTCTTAGAGCTCTTTCTATCCTGGCCCAGAGAACCTTTGTCTCAGCTGTCCCAGGTCTGGTGCTAACAGATCTACTATCCACTAAGTTCCTTTCTCTGTTTCCTCTAACTCTATCCTCTCTGTTCCTGTCCATACCATGCCTGACTCCATCCTTTCTCTTCTCTGTCCTGAGCCTGTCCTCAAGACCCTACCTCAGTGCCCTCCATCTGATACGACCCATCCCTCCATCTCTTCCATTCCCCTCTGACCTTTCTCAGCACAACCACCATCTCCTGGCCTCTGGTGTCTCCCTGTCACCTCCTGCTTCTCCTTGGCTGTGATTTAGGCCTTGGGTTCCTGTGAGCTGAGCATGTGGGAGGTCTGTGACCCTGAATAGCTGTTTCTCTCAGCCTGTGTCTTGTGGCCTCTCTGTACTTCTGTCCCTCAATGGGACCTTTAAAAGGCCATCTGCTTTCCTGAGCCTTTTCTTAAGAGTGCCACCAATCAGCCGGGCAGTTGGTCTGGCTGTCCCTATCTGGTCTCTCACATCACTCCTCCCTCGGCTCACGCACTTTCCCGCCTTTTGTCTCCAACAAGTGCGAGAGAGCATGAGCACATGCGCAATAACCTGTGTTTTCTGAGGGGAGGGGGAAGCTCGCGTGTTTCTGTAAGCTGGCTTGGCAACTACTGACGCCATGAAGATGGGCCCTTCTTATTGGCTGCCTTTGACTAGGGAGGTGGCCATGCGTTGCCAAGCTCCAGGCGCAAGCAGAGAACCCTAGAAGCTCGCGTTGTCATGGCAACCCTGCTTTCACGCGACTCCTTCGCTACTTCCGCTAATCCGATTGGGCAACTCTTGCCTTCATGCCTGCTTCTGATTGGATGTCAAAGAATTTGGCTGCTTCCTTTCAGTACTTTTCCTCTCTCCTCTAGGGAGCAGGGCAGTGTGACTTAGAGTCTCCAAGGGAGTGTGAGGAGCGTCGGCCATGACACCGGAATTCGGCCTGAGTCAGCTGACTGGGCTGCCTTTCTTACACGCAAGTTCCCGCGCCTCCGGTTAGAGGACACCAAAGAACTCCTGGCTTTTAAAACTTTGGTGACTGATGGCATCATCAGAGATCCGCTGGCGATTGGCGCCCTCTCTTCTGGCTAGCACCCAGAGGCTTTGCGGACTATAACCGGAAAGAAGAAACCCGTGTGTCCAGAAAGTCAGGAACCTGTTCTCAAGTCACTAAACATGCAAAAGATGTCATTATTGTTATCTTTTCTAACCATGTGACCAAATGTGCCCACTCAGAGTAGACACCTCAGCTAGGTCTAGACACCTGTCTTTGTTTTGCCTAACAGTTGTTATCTATGATTTCCTTTTCTATTAATAGATTTTTTTAAAAATTACCAATTGTAAGCTTTTAGAAAAAAAAGAAATCTAGTGAAAGTACAGAGAGTTTCATTCGCCTCTCAACATCTCCCCCCAACTTCCGCTATTATTAATATCCTCACAGCAATATGAGACATTCGTTTCAACTGGTGAGACCACATTAACATAGTGTTGTGTTGGGTGAGCACAACCGACTTGACAGGATCTGGAATCACCAACTCTAGCCATGGCCGTGAGGGATTATCGAGGTTAGGGGAGCCCCTGGCCTTGCCCTGGAGGTGAGAAGACCCACCCTAACTGGGTGGTACTAGCCCAGGAGCTGGGGTCCTCGTCTGAACAGAAAGCAGGAAGGGAGCTCAACAGGGGTCCTTCAAGTCTGTCTGCTTCCTGACTGTTCCAAGCAGCCACCACCATGGCTTCCCTGCCAAGATTTGCTGTATATCCAAACTGCGACCATGGAGCCTTTTCCCTTCCTTAAACTGCATTGGTTCCCAGTTTTGTCCCAGCAGTATAGAGTAGCTAATACAATTTTTTGTTGTTGTTGCCTCCTGGCCCTGGTCATCATGAATAGAGCAAACATTCTAACACGTTTTTTTTTGTTGTTGTTGTTTTTTAACTCTTCTGGGTTAATACCAAGAAACTTGGGCTGGAGAGATGGCTCAGTGGTTAAGAGAGCCGACTGCTCTACTGAAGGTCATGAGTTCAAATCCCAGCAACCACATGGTGGCTCAGCTCTCCGTAATGAGATCTGATGACCTCTTCTGGGATATCTGAAGATAGCTCCAGTGTACTTACATTTGATAAATAAATAAATCTTTTAAAAAAAGAAAGAAACTTGACTGAGGCTCCAGATGCTATGAGTGCACTTAGTTTTTGTGAGCAAAAGATCAAAGAATCTTCAGAAACAGCGTTGTGACTTGGTGTTCCCACATACAATGAAGGAGCATGTGTGGCGCTTTGTATCCTCACAATTTGGTGATATTGATGTCTTAGATTTGGGACTATGATGGTTTGAATGAGAATGGTCCCATAGGTCCATTTATTTGTAAGCTTTGTCCCTAGTTGATAAACTATTTGGGAAAGGTGAGGAGGTGTGGCCTTGTTGGAGGAGGTGTGTCACTGGGTTTGGCCTTTGAGGTTGGCCAGCTGGTTGTCTAGGGATATAAAGCTCTTGGCTAATGCTCCAGCGCCGTGTCTATGTGCCACCATGATGATAATGAACTAGCCCTCAAAAATTTTTTTTTCTTGTTGTTGTTGTTGTTGTTTTGTTTTGTTTTGCTTTTTGCAAGCCCCCAATTAAATGCTTTCCTTTATAAAAGTTGCCTTGGGCATGACATTCTCTTGGATGGCAGGAGGGTTTTATTGTTTTAATTTGCAATTTGCTGATGACATACAATGGTGAACATATTTCTATGCACTTAATATGTTTAACATTGTGTGTGTGTGTTTTCATGCCACAGCACACGCATGGAGGGCAGAGTTTGACATTGTGTGTCTTCCTCAATTGCTCTCTCCCCTATTTTGTTTTGTGTTTGACGTAGGGTCTCTCTACATAGCTCTGGTTGACCTCGAACTCACAGATATGTGTCTGCCTCTGCCACCAAAGTGCTGGAATTAAAGGTATGTACCACCACAGCTGGCTTTCCATCTTGTTTTGTTTTTGTTTTTGTTTTGTTTTTTGTTTTTTTTTTCTTGTTTGGTTTTGTTTGTTTGTTTGTTTGTTTTTGCTTGGTTGGTTTTGTTTGCTTGTTTTAGACAGGGTTTCTTACTGAATGTGGAGCCTAACATTTCAGTGGCCCTGGCTGGCCAGAGAGCTTGTGGGACCTTCTTGCTCCTCCCTCCCCAGCCCTGTGAGGTTGCAGGTGCACTCGCCTGCACTTGGCTGCATCTGAGCTCTGGCTCTTAAGCTTGAGCAGCACATGCTTCGTGCACTGAGCTGTTTCCCCATCACAGGGATGTGTGATCTTGATTGCTTATGTAATTGGACCCAGACACCCCCTAGTCACCTTTGGGTGACTGTGAGGATGTCTAACTCACAGGAAAGACTGACGGAAAGGTAAAGACCCGCCCACGGTGTGAGCGTCTCTGTCACTGTGAGCTGTGGGTCTGGATGTGGCATCACACACATCATACGTGCGCAGGCATCCATTGCCTCTGCACGCCTGGCTTCTGCATATGAGCCACTTTGCCCTAGCAAGATTCATGGAAGCCTTTGTAACCACGAACCCACACAAACCTCCTTTCCCTTGTTTGATCATGAATTTTGTCACTGGCAGCAAAACTATCTGCGTGTCATCTTGTTTTTTGTTTTGTTTTTTTTGTTTGGTTTTGTTTTGTTTGGTTTGGTTTTTTTTTTGAGACAGGGTTTCTCTGTGTAGCCCTGGCTGTTCTGGAACTCACTCTGTAGACCAGGCTGGCCTCGAACTCAGAAATCTGCCTGCCTCTGCCTCCCAAGTGCTGGCATTAAAGGCGTGTGCCACCACTTCCCGGCTTTTAAACTTTTTTTGTCTCTTTCTTTCTTTCTTTCCTTCTTTCTTTCTTTCTTCCTTCCTTCCTTCCTTCCTTCCTTCCTTCCTTCCTTCCTTCCTTTTTTTAATGTATATGAGCATGCTGTAGTTGTCTTCAGACACACTAGAAGAGAGCATCAGATCCCATTACAGATGTTTGTGAGCCACTATATGGTTACTGGGAATTGAACTTAGGACCCTCTGGAAGAGCAGTCAGTGCTCTTAACCACTGAGTCATCTCTCCAGCCCCCATTAACTCCTAATGTTCACATCATCCTTCTTTATCCAAAATCCAATGCTTTGTGTATTCTCTACCAGGGACTTATGTGTTAGGCCTAACCAATCAGAGTTTTTAATCACCCCGGGCTTCAGTACTCAGTCTGGAAATGGACATGTGGCCCAAGTGAGAATGAATTATGGGACTTTGGTCTCAACATTCAGAGCAGGGGTGTCTTCTGTTACTTAGCTTACTACTGTGACAGAACGAAAGCCTGAATTTTGGAGTCAGAGCGATCTTTTCTTGATTTTTTTTTTTGTATTTGTGTGTGTGTGTGCACGTGTGCATGTGTGCATGCACGCATGTGCATGCATGGGCACAAGTACATGCATATGAATGCAGTGATCAGAGAGGCCAGAAGAGGGCATCAGATCCCTTGGAGCTGGTGTTACAGGTAGTTGTGGGCAGCCTCAAATAGATTCAAATCCTTTGCAAGAGCGGCAAGCACTTTTAAACAATGAGCCATTCCTCTAGTCCCTTAAGTCTATTTGTTTTCAGACAACTTTAATGAGGTTTGGTTTATATATATAATAAAATGTGCAGATTGTTTGTTTGCTTGGTTGGTTTTTCGAGACAGGGTTTCTCTGAGTATCCCTGGCTGTCCTGGAACTCACTCTGTAGACCAGGCTGGCCTCGAACTCAGAAATCTGCCTGCCTCTGCCTCCCAAGTGCTGGGATTAAAGGCATGCACCACCACCGCCTGGCTGATTGTTTTGTTTTGAATTGGGGTCTCATGTACTCCAGGCTGGCTTCAACTTCTTATGTAGCCCAGGCTAGCCTTAAATTCCTGCTCTTCTTATCTCAACCTCTCCCTGAGTGTTAGGACGCAGTGTGCACCACCATGTCTGATTCTAGTTTTACAGAGATCCTTGTGCACATGGCTTCGTGGCAACATTATTCACAGAAGCCAAAAGGTGGGAGGAGATGCCTCTGTCAATGGATGACTGAGTGTCTCTGAGGATGTGGTGCTATACAGAGGGCTTGGCTATCACACACACACAGCTCACAGAGCCATGAGTTCAGTCTACAGCTGCAGAAGTACAACATAGCAAAGTCCTAGATGACTAGGTAAGCAAAAGTTGTATGTTTGCAGATAAGGGAATACTGGCTCATCTTCAGAACGAAGCTGGCCAGAGTATGATAGCTCATGGCTATGATCTTAGTTTAGCACTTGGGAGGCTGAGGCAGGAGAACTGTCATGAGTTCAAAGTCAGCTTGGGAGAGAGAGGAGGGAAAAGGGAGGAGAGGAGCAGCAGAGGAGGGGAGGGGAGATGAGAGGAAAGTTGGGCAAGGGAAGGGAAAGGAAGAGAGAAGAGGGGAAGGGGAAGAGAGGAGAGTTAGGGATCTCCAAATACGACCATTTTGGTTTTAGACTAGTCCCCACATCCAATAGCAGGTGTGCTTGTAACAGACAAGCAGAGCCACTAGGGGTAGAGCTCAATAGGAGGGCTTGCCCAGCATGTAAGAAGCCCTGGGTTCCATTCCAACTTCTCAAAACCCAGGGATGGTGTTGCACACTTGTCGCCTCAGCATTTAGAAGGTGGAAGCTAGAGGATCAGGACTTCAAGGTCATCCTCAGCTACATGATGTTTTCAAGCTAGCCTGAGCTACATGAAATGCTTTCTCAAACAAAACAAACTGAGATGGGAGACAAGGGACAGTCCTATGAGGACACAACTAACTGGAGTGATGTATATTAGCTATGCAAGGCCAGGCTTGCCCGCCTCCATCTTGCCAAGGGCCAAGCATTGATTGGATTGTCCATCAGCAACCGATCCTATCTTGACTTCTGACTTCAGATCCTGAAAGATAATTGCCTGTGTGCTCAGCCCGCCATTTTGAAGCCCTATCCATCAAATCAAAAGAGTAGCAGCTTTGCAGGTTTCTGTTTTGCACAGTGGAAGACTTTGTGGAAATGCTATCTATAAGCAGGAGTTGTTAATGAATTCGAGGAGCCAATGATGAGATGTGTCAGACATCTGGAGGCCCACCCCTCCCCCCTCCTGTGTACTTCTTGAAGGACCATCCATCAAAAGCCCTTGTGTTCCTGACTAAAGAATTATAAATTCAAGATGCATTTGCCATAGTGACAATAGGGGATGAGGTCCCCAGAGTGGACCAATGGTGAGGGGGCGAGGAGATAGGGAGAGTCCTACAGCACGCTTCTCAGACTTGTCAAGTGATTGGCTGAAGCTGGCCATGCAAAGCCTAAGCAGGATCAATCAGAGCCTTTGCCCAAGTATGAGGGAACCTGAGGAGGCATGGGCTCACTTCATTTTCTTAGAAATTGTCTTCTCTCAGGTCAGTGTTAGCAGGTCCTGGGTGAATCCCATTAACGTCCCCTCCCAATCTCCCTTCTCCTCATTTCTTCCCCTGCTCATACTTCCTTGCTGATGAAAAACCCCTCATGGAGAAGAACCAAAATTACAAGAGATCACTTTCCCAGAATGCTTTGCAACCTGGACTGAGTCACACCGGTTAGGTTTGGGCAGTTGCAGAAGTTTTAGAATTCTTTTTTTTTTTTTTTTTTTTTTCGAGACAGGGTTTCTCCGTGTAGCCCTGGCTGTCCTGGAACTCACTCTGTAGACCAGACTGGCCTCGAACTCAGAAATCCGCCTGCCTCTGCCTCCCAAGTGCTGGGGTTAAAGGTGTGCGCCACCACTGCCCAGCTTAGAATTCTTAAGAAGGATGAGATGGTTACATAAGGGAGGCCTCTGTCTGAGGTGCCTGCTTGGATGTCACTGCATAAGAACAGGCCACCTGGCCCTGTGGTAGACCGCCTGTACTCGGGAGAGGAAGGCCAAACCAGCCTCCAGGCGGCCCGTTACCTAGGATGGTCTGTCTCTGGAAGGGTTTTTAGAAGCACACAAGAAATTTCCGTCACTTCACCTAAGAGATGAACAGTTGGAAATCGTGTTGTGGTTCCCATCTGTAAATATCAGTTAGAGACTAAGGCTTGGAGAAATCACTTAGTGGCCTAGTCACACACATTCTTATGATCCAGCATGCCTCCTGGCCCCAGGGAGACAGGAGGCCCAGGTGTAATGAGACTCACAGAGTGTGTTTATTTCTGGTGATGGATAGCAGCGGCAGAGGGGGGATTGGCCAGACGCAGATGAGGGGACAGAAGGGGTGGACGCAGGAGGGTGTGTCTGTTCAGGGGACATCAAGGATTGGTCTGTCGACATTCACAGTGAGGACACAGGCCAGAACAGCAAGACTCAGACAACAGCAAAGGGACAGACAGACAGACAGACAGACAGACAGAGGGGTAGGGGCAGGGGTCCCCAGACATGCATGGCCCCTTGCCTCTAGGAAGAACTCTGGGGATAAGAAGACAGACAATGGAGGCTGAGGACCTCCCACCCTGAAACAGGGAGCTGGGCCTGCTGCCTCCTAGCCTCACACCTCCAGGATAAGGAGGGGCAGGTCCAGGCAGCCCCGCACCAGCAGCTCGGACATTATGGCTTCGAGGAGATGAGTTCACAGTCCGGGCAGGAAGGGATGGGTCCTGAGGGTGCCTGGTCCAACCCCAGGCCTAGACCAGACCTATAAATTGAAGAGGAGAGACCTGAGAGGGTAGGATGTAACTATGGAGGAAGTCTAGCCCCCCCCTCCCTCAGGTCCAGCTCCTCTCCCTCAGACTCACCCTCTTTCCCTCAGGTGCAGCCCCCCTCCCTCAGACCCAGTCCCCCTCCCTCAGACTCAGTTCCCCTCCCTCAGGCCCAGCCCCCCTCCCTCAGACTCACCCTCCTTCCCTCAGGCCTAGGCCCCCTTTCTCAGACTCAGCCCCCCCTTCAGGCTCAGCCCCCTCCCTCAGACCCAGGGGTCCAGGCCCAGTGGTCCTCCTTCAATCTCAGAGGTCCTCCCTCAGTCAGAGCTCAGAGGTGTACCCGCCTCTTCCAGGTCTTACCCTCACTCTGAATTCTCTTTCTCTGACAGTCCTTTGCCGCCCTTTGTGAAGCTGCTCAGCGTCTTCTCCTGGAGTGGGAGGTGGAAGAGAACAACCTCCTTACCCAGAAGGACGCTTCTGTCCCACTCCCCTGCATGCTGTCTTAGTTCCCAGGGGGGGTGTGGGAAATGGCATCACCATCCATTCTTCCTGAATGGGAATGGGAAACTGAGGCCCAAAAGATAACTATCTGAAACCGCAAGTAAGACAGGGTCATGGGAAGGGGCCATAAGGCGGGTCTGGAGCTCAGGAGGTAGCAGGAAGCCACAGAGGGCTGGGCTGTCTAGGTAGAGGCTGTCAGGCTGTCAGGTTGTGGCCACACTCAGCGTCTTGGGCTGAAACCCCGCCCTCCAGGGAAGGGCTCCATCCTGCAGTGTCACCTAGTGGTGGCAGTGTGGCTCACTGGAAGTTTACAGAGAAGTAGAGCGTGTGCAGTCATCGCAACAGTGAGTGCCCTGGAAGACAACAGCTTCTGTCCTCACAGAAGGGTCCCATCTCTCAGGATCTCAATCCTGAGCTCTGGGCCTGACTGTTCAGCCTGCTGGGAAAAGAGCTTGTGGATGCGTGGGGAGATACAAGTCTCACCGGAGAGAAGAACTGATTTGGGGTTAGCCTAAGTCTCAGGGTCAGGGTTAGCCTCAGACTCAAACCGAGGTTGAGGTTTAGCCTCAGCATCAGCTTCAGACTCGGACTCACTCATGCCGTATTCCAGTCTGACTTGGAACTCACTCTGTAGCCCAGGCTGGCTTAAAACTCAAGGCAGACTCCCTGTCTCAACCTCCTGAGAGGCCTTACAGGTGTGAGACATTGACCAGGTTTATACACGGTTTCAGGGTGAATTTTCCTTAGGACATCAAAGTAATAGAAAACTACCAAGAAACAAAGATTAAGGTACTGAAAGCTACATTATTCTAAACAGAATTTACAGTAATTTGACTTTTCTTGGCTTTCAGTGGAAGCAAAGTTGCCAGTATGTTCAAAGTGGATGTCTTTGCAGAGAAAATGGTCAGTCACCTTGGACAGTGAACCCAAGGATGTGTGTGTGTGTGTGTGTGTGTGTGTGTGTGTGTGTGTGTGTGCTGTATGTACAAAGTGTATGTATACATGTGTAGCTTGTGTGTGGTATATACATGTGTGGGCTGTGCATGTGTGGGCTGTACTGTATGGGTGCTGTGTAAACGTGTGTGTCGGTGCACATCTATGTGTATACCTGCCAGAGCAGGATGTGGGTCCTCCATGGCTGCTCTCTCCCTTAATGCCTGAAGACAGGGTCTCTCCCTGAACTAGAACCTCACCACTTCAGCTAGGCTGATTGCATGTGAGCTCTAGGACTTGGTGGTCCCTTTTCCTCAGCACTGGGGATACAGACATGGCAGCCGTGGGGGACCAAGGATGCAGACCCAGGTCCTCCTGCGTGCAGAGCAAGAGCTCTTACTCACTGCGCCATCTCTCCGGCCCCACTTTATGTTTTGTGGCCAAGTCTTTCTCCGGGATCTTAGCCTACGCTGGCTGGCCAGTGAGCCCCAGGGTTTCTTCTGTCTCCGCCTCCTCACCGCTGGGTTTTTAGGGTGTGACTCCTGACCTGACTTTTACCTTCGTTCTAGGAATTTTAACAGGTCCTTACGCTCGCACTGCACATACTGACTAAGCCAGCTCTCCAGCCCCAGAGGCTATTGCAAACAGCTTTTGCAAGGCTGAGAAGTGGCTGCACAGCTTCTAATACAAACATGGCCACTGGTTGGGGGGGGGGGGGGGGGCTGGAGAGGTTATAAAGGGTTAAGAGCACTGGCTGCTCTTCCGGAGAACCTAGGCTCTGTTCCCAGCACCCACACGGCAGCTCACATCCATCTGTAAGTCTGATTCCAGGGGAACCTGACAACCTGTTCTTGCTTCCGAAGGCACTGCGTGCCAATGGTTTGCAGACACACAGGCAGGCAAAGCACCCATACACAGAGATTGCCTTCTTTCTAAAAGTGGCCACAGCGGCCCAGTCTCCCCGACCTGGGTCTCCTCCTCACCTTGTCCACCTGAACCTCCTCCTAAGCCTCGCCCCCAATGCCCGCTCTTCCAGAATGCTCTCCCGGGGCCTTTATGGAAGGCCTTCTACCTCAAAAGACTCAGACCACAGCCCCTAAGCAAGATGCAATGGTCTTTGCCGTGCACACTATCCCATGACATTTTGTTACGTTGTCTTTTGAACGTGTTACTGTTGCGAGTGTTGCAAGCCTCTGTTGCTGAGCTGTGCCCTCCTGAGCTATGACCTGATATTTTCTTACTCATTCAAAAAAAATCGTTCTCAGCTTTACAGCACCATCTAACTAATATTCACACCTTGCTCTGAGGGAGAGGGGAAGAGCGGTTTATCACCCAGTTTCTTCCTGTATTTTGTGTTTAGCATCTGTGGGAAAGAGTAGCAGCTGGCCGCTGCTGAACACTCAACAAACTGAATCCTCACAGTGGCCCTCGACATCGCTTCTAGTCACAAGCTGGAGAACCGGTAAAGGAAAACAGAAAACAGGTAGAGACAGAAAACAGGTAGAATGACTGGCTCCTAGCTCACACAGCAGTCAGATCCAGGCGGCTTGGGCCCTCACTGAACTCCCCGGTGCCCATGCATGGCAGAGGCGGCCTCCACTCACCTCCACTAGCTGATGCCAGTG
Organism: Montemys delectorum; assembly: GCA_019843815.1. NCBI lineage: Eukaryota > Metazoa > Chordata > Mammalia > Rodentia > Muridae > Montemys > Montemys delectorum. The sequence goes on from JADRCD010193992.1 coordinate 13,437, forward strand.
TTCCACAGGCTTGCGAGGGTTAGCCAGCATCTCTGCCCAGTGTTCTCTGCCATGTGGGTCAGCAGCCTCTGGACCCACGCGGCACACCCCGATCACTTCATTGTGGCCGATGCTGGGGATTGGGAAAGCGATTACTGGAAAGGTCAGGGGAAGTAGCCAGACACCTCCAACCAGGCCTTGCTCCACCTCATGGGTGCTTCTCACCAGTCATAGTCTACCACTGCGATGCTGAGACCCACATTCTCCACGCTCTCGGGAGCCACGTCAAACACCAGGGCCTCGTTGTATGTGGGGTTCAACGTGTTCTTCTTAATGGAGGTCTTCCGTTTCTTCAGACGCCGCCCCTCACTGATCAGAGAGGCCTTCACATAGGGGTCTGTACAGAGAAGCCAGGGGACTGAGCAGAGGCCTTCTCCCTCAGGCCCAGGGGGCCAGGCCTCAGCCCTCCTCCCTCTGACCCTAATCTTCCTCAACCCAGACACACCTGAGAAACCAGTGAGGTCCATTGCTTTGAGGTTAGAGGCTTTGATGATGGTCACGGTGAGGCGCCCAGCCGTGGGGAGGTAGCAGAGCGAGAAGTTGAGCTCCCCAAGATCTGCCTTTTCCTGCAGTGGGAACAGAGAGGCGGCCTGACCGTCTTTCCCTGCGGCTCTCTCCATTCTGCCTTCCCTTCGCACCACTGCTAGGTTCCCATGTACTCAACAGTCTGACTCTTAGCCAAGGCCCCATAGCTTCCCTGTCACAGATGTTCGCCATCAAAGCCTGTTTTGTTCTGTAGAGAAGATGGTGGGAAGATGGCCCAGAGACCAGGGAAAGGGAGAGAGAGAATTGGCAAGGGAGAGATAGAAACAGAGAGGGTGGACAGAGGCAGAGAGAGACAGAAACCCAGAGAAATAGGCAGAGATGGGGGTGTGGGGATAGACGGGGGAGGGGGGGATGCTGACCTGGTGGGTAGGAGATACAAAGGCTAAAATAGAGAAGTAGTCAGAGACTGAGGTGGAGACCTAGCGAGAAGGGGGGGGGGGGGGGGGCAATCATGCAGGGTGTAAGTTATCAGAGTGCCAGGGCCCAGACTTAGGGGAACACACGGGGCTTGAGGGCACACAGGACCTTGTGAGATAAGACAAGGATGTTAGGGCTTTGAAGGGTCAGGGATGAAACCAGGCTGAGGGGGAAAGATGTCCCAAGCAGAGAGAACACCCTGGGCAAAGGCCTTGACAGCAGTGAGCTGTGAGCAGGGCCTAGATTAGTATGTGTGTCAGAGGCTGGAGGCCCTGGGGCATGGGTCCCACGGGACTCCAGCCACTGCTTCATTCTGGAGTGTCCAGGAAGATGCAACTGGCCTCCCTAGACGCTTCATCCTGCTCTTCATGTGCCTCCTGTGCTCTCCAGCAATCTTCCTGTGCCAGGGGGCTCTGGCTGTGGCTCAGTCCGGCTCTTCTCTATGGCCTCCGGCCACCAACCCTGTCCCCTCTTGACTGAGCATCTGCTCCCACTTGCTTCTCTAGGCCTCTCTGTCTCTTCTCCCTTTCCCTCAGAGTCTCTGCTTCTCCACTCTGGTGGGGGAATAAACGGATGAGAGGGTGAGCAAAGGCCTCAGGTAACAAAGAGGGTTAGGCAGACAGAGATGGGGCAGAGGCAGAGCGAGGCCCTTGCACAGGCACCTCAGGTGGCGGCAGGGTGAATGTGGGTTCCTAGGTCCTAGAGTCTGAGGGACACGCAAGTTGACCACGAAGAACTCCCTATGGAAGAGCTACAGGCACCTGCTTCACCCACGTCCCTGACACACTAGGAGACTGAAACTCAGAAATGCCCTCTCCTGGATCCCCAAAACTAGTAGGAATCACAGGTAGGAACTGGGTTGGGTACGAGGCCCAAGGACCAAAGGGCTCGGGACACTCAGCCAGGCCTGGGCATGGCACTGGGATCACAGGGGAATGATAGGCCCCATGCCAGGGGCCATAAAATTAGAGAGTCCAGGGTATGGGCTTTGATCTGATGCTATGAGAAGTAGGGGGGCCAGGCAGTGGTGGTGCATGCCTTTCATCCCAGCACTTGGGAGCCAGAGACAGGTGGATTTCTGAGTTCGAGGCCAGCCTGGCCCACAGAGTGAGTTCCAGGACAGCCAGGGCTACACAGAGAAACTCTGTCTCAAAAAAACAAAAGAGATAGATAGATAGATAGATAGATAGATAGATAGATAGATAGAGAGGTAGAGGGAACCCAATATATCAGATCTCTGAAGATCCAGGTGATAGTATTCCCAAGGAACCCCAAAAAGACAGAAGGAAGGGAAATGAAAGGGTTTGAAGGGAGGGATTTGAAGAATTAAGACCTTCAGAGAGTGCCTGAGTACCTGGATGTCTAGAAATGAATGAGGGGCTTTTGGGAGGGAAAGTTATGGCAGGGGGGAGGGCAGAAGGAGTTGGCTAGTGACACTGTGACAAAAGTCACAGTGATGTAGTGTGAAGTCCTGAGGTATTGGGTGGGAGACAAGCTTGGGAACCTAGGCTTAGGGCCTGACAATAAATAAGTGTTCCATAAAGCTAGAAAGGGCAGAAATCCCCCCTCCAAGTCCCTCTATCATCCTAGCTTCTGTGGCTACCATAGTCCCTCAGAATAATGCTTGCAATGTTCTGGGAAGGGAAATGAGGAGGTGGACAGTCCCAGGGTGAGGAGGGAGAGTGACATGGGGACCTAAGGGGAGAGCTAGGGCCAGGGCCCGTTGTGGATGGAGCCACTGACCGAGCCACCCTCCAGGATGTCCCTCCAGAGTGGGCGGTCAGGGGGCTGTTCAGCCAGCTCCAGCAGGTTGTCCAAAACCACCTGGCCAATGAGATCATGCCTCGAGAATCGGTCGAAGTCATAGACACTGAAGTGCAGCTTGCGCTGTGCCAGCTCAGCCAGGGGTACTGAGAACTGAAACGTCTCGTTGAAGATGGGGTTCAATGTCTTCCTGTGCACCTGGGGGATGGAGGCAGAGAAAGATATGATGTCCACTTACCTTGTTCCCAGAATCAGTAGGCCATGTGCCCCATATCTGCCCCGAGTGTCCCGATGCAGCCTCCTCCCTCAGACCCAAGGAACCTCCCAAGCCTCCTCCCTCAGACTCAGGATACAGACCTGAGCCCTCTTTCCTCAGACGCAGGGGTCCTCCCTAGCCCCCTCTCTCAAACCTCGTGGACCACATACACCCACACCCACCCACCCACACACACACACACACACACACACACACACACACTGTGAAATCTACCCCCTTGCCCTGACCTTGGTCTGGAACTTCTTTTTGCGATCAGGCAACAGGTAGATCTTGACGTAAGGGTCTGAGAACCCATTGGAGTCCTTTGCTGGGAGATCCAGGGCCTGTAGGATCCGCACCACGAGCTGGTCAGAACCATAGAGGTACCGGAGGGCAAAACTGATGCGGCCACAGGGTGCCCCTGCTTCCCCGGAGCCCCCGCCTCGCCGGCCACCAGGTCCAGTGCCCTGGTACAGCTCTGGCTTGATCTGACCGATGAGCTTGGCTTTTTCCTCTCCACCCGGCAGGGGTAAGGGTAGTGCAGGTGGTCGCTCCTCACTGCTTGGATCTGCTTGGGTGGTCAGGGTCTGCTGGGTGAGGGGCCGAGGCAGGGCTGGGTACCTGTGCGTCAGGGAAGACCAAAGTGAGGTTCAGATCTGAGCAACATCTGATTCCGAGCCTTGTGCCTACAACCCTGCCCTTGAATAGTTATTTGACCTTGAATAAGACACCTGTGCGTCCTGAGCCTCAACTTCCCCATTTGCAGCAGCCAGACCTCAAGGTCATCAGGACTCAAGTTGTCCTTTTCATCCCAATAGCCCGAAGTCATCTTGGGCCTGGCCTCCTATCTCTCTAGCCCATCACTAATGGCTGGTTCTAGGCTCAGCCTGTCCTCTGCCTGCCTGGGCTACTGGCTGCATTTCTCCCTCTCATCCTTGGCTCACAGCCCTGCTGTGGCTCCCCAGTGCCCTCAGGACACAGCCTTGCCACCTGCCACTTCCAGCCTTGATGTCCGAAGCTTTGCATCCCAGGCTTTGTCCAGATTTAATCTCCTGCCTACCTGCCTCCTGGCTTTCCCCACCACGAACTTGGTCTCTTCTGCTCTTCCTTTCTCCTGCCTGAAGTGATGTGGACAGATGGCTACCTGCACCCTGTCTTAGCCTCCCCACCATACCAGTGTCTATCAAGGTACCTCCACCTCCGGGAAATTCTCAGCTTCCTCCAAGCCTTGGCAGTCTCCAGAGCTGCTTTCTTGTCTCCCTAGCGTGTACCCCTTAGGCTGTCTGTCAGAGCCCTGAGGGTGGAGGCCTGGACACAGCATGTATTTGAGGCCCATCTCCTACCAGACCCTAAGCTTACATGCACAGAATGAGGAAGAATGAGGTCCAGATTACTAGTCATAGTTTATACTGAATAGGACCAATAATTGCCTACACCTCAGAACCCCACCCCCCACTCCAGTACTGAGGTTGAACCTAGGGTTTTCTGCAAGCCAGTCCAGAGTTCTTCTGCAGAACCACACCCCAGCACCTCACTGAGGGAAGGGTTCTAACACTCAGCCACATCCCTCCACTCTCTCTCTGGGGGATTCTAGGTAGGTGCTCTTCCACAGAGTTATGCCCCAGCCTTAATTTTTTTTTTTTTATTTTATTTTAGGACAGGGCTTCACTAAGTTGCCCAGGCTAGCCTCAAACATTAGATCTTCCTGTCTTGGCTGTGAAATGGCTGGGACAGCACATATACTACTCCACTAGCTTCTAACCCCGGATTCTTGTCTCCAGGCCACTCTTCTGTATCTTACCCAAGAATCCAAGGTCCTGCTCCCTTCCCCTTAAGCCTAGGAGTCTAGGCCTCCCTCTCATCCTCCCTAGCATCCAGGAGTCAGTATACCATTACCTGTCCTGACCCTGATGTCAGAAGGGCCACAGATAAGAATGAGACCAAGAAGCAGTGTTTCATAATGAAGCCCCCAAGCCCAATACCCTTTCTCACCTGGTGGTGGGTGCTAGACTTGTGACCTGCTGATGAGACTGGGCACTGGGCAAGCCCCCACCACTGGGAGGCAACAGGAGCAGCCCAGAGCCTGTTCCACCCTCAGAAGGCAGCTCAGGGGATGTCTGGCTTGGTTTGACCCCAGCAGCCACCACAGAGGCAACAGCAGCCTCTGGATAGGAGTCCATGTCCAGGTAGGAAGGTTCTGGGGGCTCAGCGCCCCCAAGACCACCTGGTTCCAGCAGCTCCGCAAATGGTGGATGGTGGGCTGTGTGGGCATGATGGTGTGGGCCACCCAGCAGGGGATGGCCACCTAGGCTGGCTCCCAGATGATGTCCGCCACCTCCTACCAGGCCTGCCAGCCCAACCCCAGGGGCTAAGTCTTTGCGTAGGGGGCCACCACCCACTGCGGAGCCTCCTTTATCTCTCCAGGGCACCCAGCACAACTTCCAGGACACGAAGAGAGAGACACCCAAGAGGACGATGCCACAGAATGTCACGATGACTGACAGCAGGCTCACGGAAATGTCTGGAAAGAGTGAAGAGAGAGGTCATGGGTCATGAGGGGTCAGGTCAGTGCTGCCCTGACTACTTTCTCAGTATGACTGAGTTTGAACTCTGTGCTTCTGCTGTGGTCACATTGGTTTATAATGGTTGTTTTACAGATCCTATGGGGGGGTGGGATCACATTCTGTAGGTAGCAGGTCCTGAAGATTGTGTCCAGGTTTTGTTCTCTCTAGCATATGTTGCCTCTCTGTCATAGGGCATTTCTGAAAGACAAGACCCCCAAAATCTTAGAGACAATCCAGGAAAAATTTTGCTATCTGTCCTTGGGAATCCGCCTTAACTTCTACGAGGCTTACAGTCTTCGTTTGGCAAGTGGGATGAATCTATTCTGTTCTTTGTTGCAGTTGACAGCAATGAAGGCAGATAACAGATAGAAGAATACAATGGCAAACATTCATTGAGCTGTGACCACATAACTGGTACCTCAGGGTACCCTGGGAGATTGACAACATAGCAGTCACCTTCTGACAACAGGAAGTGGATGTCCAGAGATACAAGATAACGAATGGGGACTGGGGCGAGACCTCAGTCAGTAAAGTTGCTTGCTGCACAAGTATGAGATCCAAGTTTAGATTCCCAGGACCTACACAGAAAGGCTGGGCAGAGTAGCATGTGCTTGTAATCCCAGCACTGGATCCTTAGGAGCTTGCTGGCTAGTCAGCCTAGCTTACTTAGTGAACAGTGAGCTGTTTCAAAAAACAAAGTGAATGGTGCCTGAGAAATAGCATCTGTGGTTGACCTCTGGCCTCCCTTGTGTGCAGTGCACACATGCACCTACCCCTCCCCCCAGCCTCCCCCCAACCTCCATCCCACCATACACCACAGGTGCCACACTTTAAAACCTATGTTCTTTCACACATCATTACTTTTTGGTGAGTAGTGGCCCCAGAGAGACTTCCTTATTCCCATAATCAGTCTCATGACTATGGTCACATGATATAACACACTAACTGGTTGCTTCTGATTGTCAGTAACACCCTACCCTGTTTTGCTGTGAAAGCCCAGCACAGCCCATTTCTTACAACCAATGTTTTATGGCTCTTTTTAGTAAATAGTACCAGGAGTGGGGTTTTATGTTTTATGGCTCCTCCCTAATGATACCAGGAGAAGGGTTTCATGGATGTAACTCTCTAGGTTGTGAGACTTTATTTTGGAGGTGACTCCTGGGATTGGAGTTAGAACAAGGATGTGTCCTTGCTCTTCGTATATGGAGAACCACGTTGGGTGAGGGCCAGTAACTCAGTCATTGCCAGCTGAGACATCCAACCATAATTGCTGTGTTCAGGGAACAGTCAGAAAGGAGACACCTGTTAGTGCTAGATCACCTGGGGAAGCAAAAGCAGGGTGTGACATTAATCCTCATGCTACTGTGTGACCTAAATGTGATAGATCTCATGTCCCAGCTGTGAAGACTGAGGCTGTGGGGAACGGGAAGTCTCAGGAAGATGTGCCAGGTATTGTCACAAGGACTCTGAGCTTTGTCTGAGCACCTCCCTTAGGGTGCTCCTGCCTATGCAGCTGCCCTTCCTGGGAGAGCCCTCGATGTCACTGAAACCAGAGTCCAGGATTTTAACAGCCTTGTGTACGTGGGAGGGACCAGGGCCTAGGAGTCATGCAGCACACTGGCCAGATGCTTCTAACATTGCCAGTGCAAGATCCCCCTCTGAGAACTCTGGGTCCTTCAAGCCTCTCACGCTCCCCAGGCCTGTCTGCACAGCTCAGACAGTGCAAGGCCAGAGCAGCTGTGCACCTAGAGCAAAAGATACACTCTCTCTAAGCCTGACTAGCCCCTAGGTGGGAACCTGTCAGAACAGGCACACATCTGAGAGCTCCAAGCTCTTGAGGTATCCTCCCTGTTGTCTTGGGCCATGCTGAGCAGTCAAGGACAATGCTAAATGGCATTAGGCCCAAAGTCTATCGCTGGAAGAGCTGAAGATTACGGGTTGCTATACAGATAGTCCACCCCATCTACTTGTGATGCTTGCTCTTCATTGTCAATTCCACTAGATTTAGAACTACCTAAGAGCTATATGTGGGTGGCTCATGTCTGTCATTTTAGTACCTAGGGGCTAAGATAAAAGAATTGCTATGAGTTGTAGGCCAATCTGGGCTACATAATGGGTTCCAGGCCAGGATGGGTTACAGAATGAGACCCTATATCAAAATGTAAGACAACGGGCTGGGGAGATGGCTCAGTCAGTAACGTATTTGTCCCACAAGGTCAAAAGGACCTGAGTTTGACCTCCAGAACCCACATAGAACTAACCAGGCATGATGATGGTGCACATGTGTAAACCCAGCACCCACAGACACAGAGACAATCAGATCTCTGGGCTCACTAGCCATGCAGCCAACCCCACTTGATGAGTTTCAGGCCAATAAGAGACCCTGTCTCAAAAAAAAAAAAAAAAAAAAAAAGAAAGGTGTGCGCTTTCAGTTAAGAGTACTTGCTACTCTTGTGGAGGACCTGGATTTAATTCCTAGCACCTACATGGTGGCTCACAACCATCTGTAACTCGTTCCAGGGGATCTGATAGCCTCTTTTGGCCTCTGTGGGCACCAGTAGATATGTGGTGCACAGTTATACATGCAGTCAAAAATAGGTAGACAAACAAAATAAAAATAAATTTAAAAAGTGGACGGCTCCTAAAGAGTTCTCTGACTTCCAAATGCATGTACACCAACGTACGCACACACATGTCTGTGTACAGAAAGGCATTTCCAGAGAGGACTCATGGAAGGGGAAGACCCACCCTGAATATAGCCAGCACTGCTCTATGCCCTGGAGGCCCAAATGCAATAAAATAGGAAAGCCAGGTAGGACCAGCATCTCCAGGATCCTGGTTCCTGGTTGGCCATACTGTGACTGCCTTCTTCCTATGACAGAGCTACACCTCTGGACCCCTGAGCTAAGTTTCTCGCCCCTCCTCACCTCTCCTTTGTTTCCATCATGAATTTGGCCTCAGTGATGGAAAAGCTAATGAATGGATCACAGGCTCAAACTCCAACAAAACCCTAAGCACTACAGTTTGGGGGAGCTTCTCTGGTGGGTAATAACTCACAGACCAATATAATGGGAGAGTTAAAGATGACCTGTGACCTTACTGGAAGGGAACTGCACAGTCATACCTCTTGTCTCCTGGATTCTGCCCCACAACCAACCCTCTGCCTTTGGCTGATTTAGTCTATAGCTTTTTGGTGTAATTAATTTTTCTAGAGCTAGCTATGGTGGTTCATATTTGTAATCCCAACATCTGAGAGACTGAGGCAGGGGGGTTATTTTAAGTTTGAGACCAACCAGGCCTCCATAATGCCTTATCTGATCCCCAATTTTCTCCAAAAAAAAAAAAAAAAAGATTCATGACTTATGTCAGGGATATTTCATGGCTGTAATTGGGAAGAGATAGGTCTATGGGACAAAACTCCAAGGTCAGGGGTTAGATGGTCCAAGCCCACAGCTATTTCTCCCATTTCAGTGATTTGGAGACAAAGCAGCAGCAAAGACAGAGGCAAGGCTCTCAATGGGGCTAGCCATAAAGGGGGTGGAAAGCTGAGTGGCTCTGCTTTGACCTTCCTTAGTCTTTGCCATTATGGAGCTGGGTAGCAGGCAGTGGCTAGTTGGGACAGCTGAGGTTCTGACCTGCATCGGGACCCCGGGGATATCCTCTGATCCGCAGTTCGTTGAACTCTTGACACCTGTCGTTGGTATCAGCATCTCGGACCCGTGCACAGAGGTCTGAAACCAGGATGAGGGCCCGCCGACAGAGGTCATCTTCATAGTCCCCAGACATCGTGGCCACGTAATCCTACACTTAAGAGCAGGGTGGGCAGAGATGCAGAAGGGGAAAGGGACAGGTTCAGGGAGACAGGTTCAGAAAGAGAAGGTCTGGTAAGAGGGCAAAGGTCAGAGGGTGGTGCCTCGAGGGCCAGGATGAGAGGATGAAAATGACAGATGTTATAGTCACTTCTTGGGGTCACCATCCAATAAGAGTGGTTAAGGAGCAAACAGATCAACAGAGCCACCCCAAGAGGCAGGGCACTCTCAAACTGAAGGAATGTGCCCCCAGGGGGCCACAGATTGAAAGTCAGGGCAGGTACTCTGACACCAAAAGTGGAAGGTTGGAGGCAGCCATCAATAGTAAGCAGCCAGGCTGTGGCAGGCGAAAGCATTTTGGGCAGCTGGAGCCTCATTGGTGAGAGGCTTAGGGTGGAAAGCTGCTGGAGGGTCAGAGGAAGGAGAGTCAGGTGTGGGGCAGAAACCCCAAGTTGAGAGAAGGGGAGCTAAGAGGACAGATGGAGATAAGAGAGAGGACCAAGTGAAGTCGGGTAGCCAGGGAAAGATAGACACAGAATGCAGAGTATAGAGATTCAGGACGGAGAGGCTGGGGAACAGCGTGTACTTCATTATATCCTAGACATGATGCACACACAGAGAGAGAAGTGAAGCAAGGAAGGCAGGGGTGTGGGCAGAAATACCTTCCAAAGAGAGACAGGTAGATCAGAAGGGAGAGAGAGAGAGGACGCTGAATTCCAGGTTGGACAACCAGACAATGGCTGGAGACCTGAGATACAAGGCAAGAGAGTTGGGAACACAGACAGACAGACAGACGTATGGTCAGGAAAAAGAAAAAAGAAGAAGAAAAGGAGAACAGGAGAGAGAGGTGGAGGTGGGAGAGGAGGGAGTGACACAGGTTTGGAGCTAGACATTAGACATCAGTGGTAAAGAGGGCTCCCCGGAGGGGAAGAACGAGGGCCGGACAGTCAGAAGAGGGGCTGCTAAGGAAGACCGCCATTCGGCCGGGGTCAGACTCACCTGTGCTTACCCCTGCCTTGTCCTGGGTGGCAGCCGAGGCGGCGGGGGGCGGTAGCCCATGGGGGTTGCAGGGTGGACGAGCCTAGCCGCTGCGGACCGGTCCCCACGCTTGCCAGGTGGCAAGAAAGAAGCGGGGCTGGTGACTGATCTAGGGACCCAAACCGGGAGGGGAAAATTTAGCTCAAGCTTTGCATCTTGCCCCACTCGAAGTAGCTGCGCGACCCTAGATGACCCCGGTGAGGTCCAGCAGCCCCCTCCCACCTCCGTGCCTCCAGCAGCTAGTTAAAAGCTTAAGGACTACAACTCCCAGCTGGTCTTGCTGCTAGTGCTACTGCAGCTTTATCACACCAGAGCTGCAAGGGCTGCTGGGAGTTGAAGTCCTTAATGCGTCTCCCGTCTGCAGAAGATGGGATTTTTTTGGGAGGGGTGCTAGAAGGGTTAAAATGTCAGGGTCCCAAGACGCTGCAGGAGAGGGGAACGGAGTCCAAGACCTCCAGAGGTCACGTAGCTCTAATCACTTAGGGGTCATGAGATGGGTCACTAATCCCCATACTCTGGGGATGGGTGGACGAGGGTGAAGTGCACCCAGGTGTATTGGAATCAAGATTCCCCCTTTTTCCAGGGCCACGTGCCCCTCCCCTGGGGCGTCCAGCTGGCACTGCAGACTCAGCTCCCCAACTCCAGATGCGCCCCTCTTTGCACCGACCTCCGCGCCCCCACTTGGGGCCGCCCCCTTGGGATGAGGTTGGGGCGGGGGCGGGGGCGGGGGAGGGGGAGGGGCGGACTCACCGGAGCCCCGGCTGCTGCAGCCCGGAGCGCGCGCGCGCGCCCGCCCGCCCGCTGCCGCGGTGCCCGCCTGGCTCCTCCCCACCCCTGTCGCAGCTCTGCGGCTCCTCCCAACTCCTTCCCCGCCTCCCCTGCCAATCCATGCAACCCAAAAGCCAAAATCCGTATGGCCCTAATGTGCACCTCCCTGGACTCTGGTCGCAGTTTCACCCCAGTGAGAGGCCACCTGAGGGACCTAGAAGGTTAGGATTCAGAGGTCCAAGGCCACAAAAACTCCTTCCTCCAGGGAGCAAGACCTCAGAGTTTACAGCTGAGAAGGCAGGAATGAAAGCTGGCCACAGTAGGTCTCAGGTTTTAGGTAGAACCACAGGCACTGGATTTGAATCCTGCCCTAGTCCCCTTGAGACTCTTAGCATCCCAAATCCTGTTGTCCAGCACAATACAATAAAATTATCTCCTAAGGGATGTAGTTTGAGGAACCAGTCAATGTGCATCAAGCAGTGGCATCAAGTAGGTGCTTAACAACTACTTAGGGGCGCAGAGCATCCGGTTTTTACCATATTAATAGCAGCTAATGAAAACTGCCACTCACCATTACCAATGTAATGAGTTAAGAGCTTTGAAGACGTCTCTTCTCTTGGAATCTTCACTTTGGCATAAGGATGAATGCAATCGGGTATTCCCATTTCACAGAACAATTGAGGTCCATGGAGGTTTAATTCCTCCCATGAGGTCCTGATCTACACAAAAGCAGCCCAGAGGGGTGGCTTGGAAGTTCCTGTCTCCCTCAATTGCTATTGTCCTCCCTTCCCCCCCAACCAGTTATACAAAATAAACACAACCTCCAAGGCCTGATGGCAGAGGTCTCTCATCCCAGCCGCTCTGGATGGTGAGGGAAGAGGATAACAAGTTCCAGGTCAGCCTGGGCTTCAGATGACTTCAAGGCCAACCTCCAAAGATGAGTGGGTACCTGTCCAAAAGGAAACAGAGAGCTGAGGAGTTAGTGCAGCAGTAGAGCCCCTGTCTAGACTCCTCCAGTGAGGAGCTGGGGGCATTGTCTAGTAGACTCTCCCAGTAAGACACTTGGGCTATTAGCCTTGTGAACCAGTGTTTGCTTGGCATATCTGAGAGCCTGGGTTCAAAGCAACCCTTTTAACTAAACTGCCCTCCCCTTTGTAACCCATGCACGCAATTTGCTGTCATTCTATGTCAGAAGCCTCCAAAAAGATTCCTGGCTCCATCCAGAGAGTCATCCTTGTGCTTCTAGCACGCTCTCACAGGAGTCTGGGGAAGTCTGCATAGGTGCCTGCCCACCAAAGGTGCGGATGGCCTGAGGGGCCAGTCATCTCCACATCATCCCTGCAGTTCAGCCTGACCAGGCGGTGACACACACTCAGAAATGTTCACACAGATGGCCTTGCCAGCTTCACATGACACATCTTCAAAGAAACACTGTGAGTCTGAGGCAGCTCAGATACTGCGAGGCAGCTGCAGCAAGAACTAGCCATCTGTGCGACTTGGGAAAGTGCATGTGTGTTCAAATGCCAGCTCAGCACACTGTATGACTTCCTCTGGGTTCATTCCTAACTGCCTTAGTTTTTCTCTTTAAAAATGAAGACGATTTTTAAATTAATAAACAAACGAAAAATTTGGACACTAGGTTTTACTATGAAGCTCAAACCAGATGAGAGCTAGTAATCCTCCTGTCTCAGCTTTCTGAATGCTAGTACTGCTGGCTGGTACCACTACACTCCCCAAAGATGATGATAATTGATTCACACGGGTGCATGTATGTGCATGTGAATGAGTGCACATGTGATTGGTGCACAGGTGTCAGGGTGTCATCTGTCTTTTTCTTGGCTGGCCTGTGAGCTTCATGGATCTATCTGCTTCTACCTCCCAGAGCAGAGATTAAAGTGGGTGCCGCCGCCACACCTGACTTTTTATATTGTTCTGAGGATCAAACTCATAACATGTTTGCTCAGCAAACACTTTACTGACAGTTTTCTCCTGGGTCTGAAAATGATAATTTAAAAAAAGTCAGGGACTGGAGAGATGGCCCAGTGGTTAAGAGCACTGATTCCTCTTCCAGAGGTCCTGAGTTCAATTCCCAGAAACCCTGTGGTGGCTCACAACCATCTGCAATGGGGTCTGATGCCCTCTTCTGGTGTGTCTGAAGACAGTAATGGTGAATACATAAAGTAAACAAATCTTTTTTTAAAAAATCAGATATTTCATCATTATTTCGAAGATTAAATTAAACTATCCTGAGTTCTGCCTGCTAGAGCCAGCCATGAGCTCAGTAGTCAAGCACCTGTCTAGTACTTCTCAGGCGAGGGGCTGGCAGTGGAATTCCGTGGTAGGGGCTTGCCTAGAGTTGCCCAGTGAGGGGCTTGGTGGTACAGCTGAGATGCTCTCTGTCAGTTAGTGTTTGGCGCTGCCATAACTAGTGTTTATACTTGTTCATTTGATTCTTAGCTGCATTTGACAAGTGAGAGAAAGGAAGAGGGTCCTAAAAGGCAAGGACTCTACCCGCCTCACGTAGATGGGAAGTGGCTGAGGTAACTTGAAAGTCACTTTGGGTCTTGTTGGAGTGACCTTCCTTTACATTGTTTGAAGGCGTGTCCCTCTATTTTCAATTGTTAATTCTGTACAGAGAGCTAAGTGCGGGCAGGGATTTGGTACTACCATTTCTATGCCCATGCTTTTCTATATGCAAATGCTTGTTATTCCTCATCTGCCCAAAAGATGTGGGTCAGGCAGTCCCCATTGCCTAAAGACGACCCTGAGAGATGATCAGGTGCTGTCTTGCTGCTGATTGGTTCAGGCCAAAATATGGTTTCTGTATAATAAAGGCCAGACCTGGGGCAGGAGGTATGGGGGTGGGACTTCCAGGAAGAGAGAGAGAGATAGATAGGTAGATAGGTAGATAGGTAGATAGATAGATAGATAGATAGATAGATGACGTGGGAAGCAGAAAGGAGAGAATGGAGCTGTAAGCAGGTAGTGAGAACTCTTGTAGGGGGAGGTGGATGGTGGAAAAGTTAGGATAAGTTTAAATGAGCTAGCTGAGAGACTGGTCTAACTAAAGGCCAACAGCTTTGAACTGTACAGAAGTCTCACTTAAAGTACAGGCAGGTCCACAAAAGCCCTGCATTCGGGTCTGCATCTGGAGCCTTGACTTTATGTGCATCTAAGATATTTGAGGGCCTTGTGTGTTGTTGCCACCGGGTGTGGGAAAAATGGAAACCAGGAAACAGAATATGCCATCTCTCCTACTTGATTTAACCAAAAAGTAAGTAATACAGTTCATAATTTCATCAATTCTTTCCAGGCAGACAATATGGCCTAGTTAGTGGGTGAAGGAGTTTGCTACCAAGCCTGATGTTCTGAGTTTGGTCCCTGGGACTCACGTGGTAGAAGAAGAGGACTGACACCTGAAGTGGAGATTTCTGGTTTCTTTGATGTTTTACTGGCAAATACAGTGAAAGGATGTTTTGCTAAAGCAGGCACATGACGGAGGAGCACAAATATGACCCCACAGACAGTGGGAGTGAGCCTTGGTTTGCTTTGCTTCACCTCCCTAATCCCCACTAACATCATGCGTGTCTTGGTTTGCCTTACATTGTGTTGTTGCTGAGCTCTGCTTGTGGTGATGTCTCAGAGAGAAACTCGCCAAAGAACTTCTCCTGTGGCTTCTTGCTCTTTCCGAGGCCCCAGGCCAGTTGGTGAGGCTTGGGCTCTCTTCTGGAGTGAACTGCAGCTGTTGGTTTGTGCTGAGAGGACTGGACTGCAGCTGCTGATTCATATTTGGTGTTTGCTACTGGACTCAACTGCTGATATCCTGACAACAAAGATTAGATTCACCCCCAAAGAACTACTTCTAAAAAGGTCCACTTCCCCCGTGTCCTAATAACTTTTCCCTTCCACTACCTCTGAAGGCTGGCTGGCTAGAGAGGAGGTTGAACAATTATTAAAACAGGCTGCCGAAATGTATGTGTACAGACATCCCCAAGCTATCTTCTGATCTATACATGTGCCGCGGCATTTGTGTGTACACTCATACAGAAGATATGAGTAAATTTTTTTTTGGGGGGGGGGGTTTGAGATAGGGTTTCTCTGTGTAGCCCTAGGATATCCTGGAACTCATTCTGTAGACCAGGCTGGCCTCGAACTCAGAAATCCACCTGCCTCTGCCTCCCAAGTGCCGGGATTAAAGGCGTGTGCCACCACCGCCCGGCTGGTACTATGCTTAGGGAGATTACAGAATCTCTTGAAGGTAAAGCCTTGCTGTAGGAAGTGGGCTACTCATGGTGGGCTTTGAGTGTTCCTGGTCTCTGTCCACTTCCAACTTCCTTTCCGCGGTTGAAGATGGAATCTCTGAGCTTCTCCCTCCTGCTGCCTTCTGCCATATTTCCTCAGCTGTCCAGAACTTCCCCTCTAGAAGTGAAAGCCCAGATAAATTCTTCCAGAAGTTGCTTTTGGTCATGGTGTTTTATTACAGCAATAGAAAAGTAGCTAATACAGATGGAGGGATGGAGAGATGGATGATATTCAGATGGCTGGCTAAATAAGGATAAAGGGTAGAGGAGAGGACTGGTGGATGAGGGAAAGGTTGGACCGAGCATTGATGGATGGATGATGGTGTCTATGAGTAAATAATGGAAGAAGAAATGATAGGGTAGTGGGCAAACAAATGAACCAGTTTGGACAAATCCCTTTGCTTTCCTTCCCACAATCCCCGGAGGTATTCTTTCCACCTACCTATTACTGCTTGCCTAATGGGAATCCCACGTGATGCCACCTATCCCCACCTGAGAAACCTGTGCTTGAGGTGGGCTAGGCTAGGTCCTGGGGTTTAAAGAGATGCTATACAGATTCATACACAGCTCTGCCTGGAGATGGAGGCCCATCCCTCCCAGTGTTCAGTAGCTAGAGATAACCGCAAGAGAGAGGGGTCAGCCAAGTTGCCAGGGTTTGTGCAGAGGGAAGTAGGAAAGAAAACCCTCTACACAGTGCAGCCAGCACCGCTGCAGTTCTGACATCATTTGTGGAACAGGGGCAAAGTGCTGACTCGGGAATATGGGTCCTGGGCTCATGGCCAAGGGTTGCTGATGGCCTGACAGAGGTGGCAGGAGTGGCAGAGAGAAATAACTGGCAGCTGGACAGAGGGAGCAACCAGGAACGGAGGCAGGAAAATGAAGAAATGGAGACATAGAACAATAGAGATGAAGAGAGGGAGGAGGTAAGAGGAGATACAGGGAGAGATGTACAGGTCACACAGAAAGGAGTAGGGCCACACAGCATGGTAAAGATGCAGAAAGTTGGGTGTGAAGCTTGGTGAAACTCAGGATTGGACGTGGGAGAGGTTCGGTAGGCTCCTCCCCTCCCTCAGGAGTTGTTGGCTGATGGTTATTGGTAGAGGGGAGTCTTTTTCTTTACTGGCAAGTCGTTTCACTGTAGTAAAGAGCCACACCCATAAGCATACAAGCAATTCTAATTAAATTCGGTGGGTTAAAAAAAAAAAGCTGGATACTGGTGACACACAACTTTAATCTCAGCATTTGAGAGACAGAGGCAGGTGGCTATCCGTGTGTTCAAGGCCAGCCTGCTCTACAGAAAGAGTTCCAGGACAGCCAGGGCTACCCAGAGAAATCCTTTCTTAAAAAATGAAAAATGGAAAAAATAAAAGTAGGAGTGGGGGAGGGATGTTGGGAAGAAGAGTTCCAGAGGATTGGGAGGGAACTAAGAGAGGTGAATGGGAGACAGAGAGGGTGACAGTGTTGGAGAGACGTCCTGAGGAAGCAAGAGGCAGCAGGCTGGGGGCTGAGGAGGCTCTCAGAGCCTGAGTGTGATCAGAATACAATACACGCATATATGAAATTGCCCAATAATAAATGAAACACATGTATGCATCTGTGTCTATCTGATTTATTTATTTATTTTTAAGAACTTAGGTTGGGTTCCAGAGAGAGAAAAGAGAACTGAATTTGGAGAACTGATAGTTGTTCTAGCTACTTTTCTATTGTTGTGATAAAATGCTGTTACCAAAAACAACTCAAGGAAGGAAAGGGCTTATCTGGATTACACTTGCAAGGCATCAGTGAGGGAAGCCAAGGCAGGAACCTGAAGACAGAACCAAGGGTGGAAGTTGCTTTCTAGCTTGCTTGCAGACCCATGCTTTTACTTAGCTATCTTATAAATTCTAGGCCCACCTGCCTAGGGAATGGTACCGCCCACAATGGGCTGGGTCTTGCAACCGCCATCAACAATCCACAATCTGAGCTAGGCAGTTCCTCAGATAAGGCTTCTCTCAGATGACTCTAAGTGGTGTGGAGTTGACAGTAAAGCTGACCAGGAGAGAGAACTTTCACTGAGCCATTTTTATTGGCAAGAGATGAGGAAACTGATCTCAGAGACCATCAGTGTAGTGGTTTGAATGAGATGTTCCCCATGGTTTTGGGCATTTAATACTTGATGCCTAGTTGTGGCACTGTTTGGGGAGTTTAGATGTGGTCTTGCTGCAGGAAGTGTGTCTCTGGGGGCAGGCTTTGAGAGTTAAAAGACTTGGGCCATCCCCAGTTTGCTCTCTGATTCCTGATAGCAGTTAAAATGTGGGCTTTCAGCTTTCTGTTCCTGCAGCCATGTATGTTACCTGTTGCCACAATTACCTGCCACCACTGATTCTTATCTCTCTGGAATTATACAGTCAAGTAAATCTTATCTAACTTGCTGCGGCCATGGTGGTCTTTTTTTTTTTTTTTTAATTGTATGTATATGAGTACACTGGTGCATCAGACACACTAGAAGAGGGCATTGGATCCCATTACAGATGGCTGTGGGCCACCACGTGGTTGCTGAGAATTGAACTCAGGACCTCTGGAAGAGCAGTCAGTGCTCTTAACCACCCCAGCCCAGTCATAGTGTTTTATCACAGCAACAGAAACTAAGACCAGGATTATTAGTTGCTCAGCCTTTCAGGCTGCCCTGTCTGGTCTGAGCCTGTATTCTCTTCTTCTACATACTACAGTCTCACAAAGAATAGGAGAAACAAGGTCCATTGGGCTGAGGTCGCACTGTTTGACACAAGAGGTTCATTCATTCATTCATTCATTCAACGCATATGTCTCTGGGCAGTGAAAGTGAGGGCTTAGATGTGACCATGGCAGTCAAAAATGTTCCTTGTCCTACAGAGATGGAATTGGAAAAGAGAGCTGACCAAGAGAGAGGGACGGTCCAGACAAGTAGCCGAGTAGCTGCATTGTGTACACAGGACTTGTGTTCAAATCCCTGAACCACATGTATGCAGAGATCGCGGGTGCGCAGAGTTTTGTGCACTGGAGGACGTAACACATACCCAAGAAACGTTGGAAATCATGGTTACAGAAGACTGAATGAGAACATTAAAGTGTATGAGCTTTTAAAGTGGTGAGTAACAGCCAGGCATAGCGGGGCACAACTTTTAATTCCAGCATTCAGGAGGCAGAGGCAGGCCAGCCTGATCTACATAGTAAGTTCAAGGGGAAGGGGTACATAATGGGCACTGTGTTGAAAAAAATTAAAAACCAATCTCCCTCCCCAAAACAAAACAACCAACCAAAACCAGCTAAATTGATTGAGACTTAGGTTTCTCAATTTCTAGCAAAAATGGAGAGGTTCAGGCACAGCTGGATCCAGCCCTGCTGTCTTCTCTCCATGGCTGCCTTCAGGCAAGTTGTTTCCGCGGTAACACAGTGGCCACGCCTACCCTTAGAGAAAGAGGATGAGACTCCTTAGCTGCGCCCCTGAATCTTGACTGATTGGTAAACTTGACTCAGAAAGCAACAATGAAACAAAGACCACCTGGGAAGAAAAAGTAGGGACTCCAACCTCAGGATGGGCTTGGTGACACATTCCTATCATTTCTGACCCAGGAAGGCAAGGGCTTGCCTGGATGATGGAGTGAATTCAAGACCAGACCGGGATACATAGGCATTTTTGTTTGTTTTTTGTTTTTCTAGACAGGATTTCTCTGTGTAGCCCTGACTGTCCCGGAACTCACTCTGCAGACCAAGTGCTGGGATTAAAGGCGTCCGTCCGTCACCACGCCCGGCACATAGGCAGTTATTTAAGAGCTATAAAAAGTGAGCCTGGGGATGCAAAGACCAGACAGTTAAAGGTTTTACAGCCTCCTCGCCTCACAGTTCCGTACTCACTAAGGATAGTCTACCCAGCACCTACATGCATAAAGCCCCCAAGCCTGATACTCAATGCCACTTTTCTAACTTTCAGGAATAAGAGCCCCAACCTTGCTCTCACTTTCGGCACCATGGTAACCAGATCCTGCCTACCGTCCCCTCCCCCCTTGAGAACTCAGTTTCTGTTTGTCTCCAGGAGTCTAGCCGGTGCTGAGCAGAGGGCAAGTGGGCTCAGAGAGGGGAAGAGAGAAAGGCGGGGCAGCAGGGGGGTGGAGGCAGAAGCAGCTATGGATGAGATACTGAGGAATGGGCCTGGAAGAAGGGGAACGGGAAGTAGGGAGGCTCAGAGAGGGTGACAAGATTGGGGAAGGACTGCAATGAGGAGGGGGCAATCCAGGGAGCTGGGGAGGTGCTGGGGAGGCTGATGGAGAAAAAGACCAGGGAGGTGGGGCAGAGGGCAGAGACTTATGGGAGAAATGTGGAGGACAACGGGAACATGGGGTTGAGAGGGAGGCAGACAGAGAATTGGGAAAACCGGGGACAGGGATGGTTCAGGAGGTGTGAAGAAAGAGAGGCCATGAGACAAGAAGAGATGGGGACGGAAGTAGAGATGCAGGAAAACAGGATATGCGGCGCACACCGTGTCCCGGAGGTTAGGGGAAAGCGTGTGTCCTTGTGGTCTCAGCCTTCCAGTTCCGTGTTTGTCCCTCGTGGTTTCAAAGAGCAAGAAGCAGGAGGAGTCCAGGGAAAGTGCTGGGGTGTGTGGCCCAGTGCGAGCACCTCGCCCCATCTTCCTGGACCTCCCCCGACCCGCCTCTCCAGGATGCAGCCAGAGGTGGAGCCTTTCATCTCCCCGAACCTGGGCGCAACTTGCTCTCACAGGGAGACAGGTGAGCCGGTCTGGGGGCCTGCGAACCGGCATTCCCACACGGTTGGTCCTCGAACCTCGAACTACATTTCCCAGGAGCCCCTGCCTTTCTCTGGCTGGCACTCTGGGTACAGAACTGCATTGCCCTTGGAGGGGGGGGGGTCCTGCAAGTCTCTGGTCAGTGTGGGAAGCCCCAAACTACATCTCCCAGAAGATGTTGCAGTTCCCCTGCTAATACTCTGAGCTCATACTACTTTTCCCATGAGGCTCCCTTGCCAATATTCTGAAACCAAAACTACATTTCCCAGAAGGCCTTGCAGATCCTTAGCAAAGATTGGACTACGAACTACTTTTCTCAAGGGACTCTGCAGGTCCCTGGCCAGTAGTCTGGGTCCAGAACTACATTTACCACCAGCCTCTGCAGTTACCAGGCTAATTAGTAATCTTTTAATAAGAAGTGCGGCAGCAAATCTGAACGCTACTTCTGGACCCCAAACTACATATCCCACGAGGCACTTGCAGTTCCCTAGCTAATGCTCAGATTCAGAACTCCGTTCCCTTCACCCTCTGCAGCTCCCTGACAAATACCCTCGGTTTACAAAGAATTTACCATGAAATGCTGCATTGTTCCCCACTAATATTTCTGGGCCCAGCACTACAGTTCTCATGAATCTCCCGGGCCTTAACAACGCCTGCCTCTGAGTCTCTTCCCCCTTGATACCTTCACTCCTTGGTCTTGCGCAGTAGTTCAATGTCTTCCTGACCTCAGTTCCTGGTTCTTATTTTCAGATGGCCCCCCACCAACCCAGATGTAGAACTCAACCCTAGGTGCCAACCTTCCACCCCCCACACACCCTGCCCATGGCCCCTGTCTTTGGGTCTTTTCTTTGTACGTAGTTGTACAGTTTGCCACAGAGACCTTGCCTCCCTGACATTAAGTATCTCTGCTTCACCTGGGCTCAGCCTCGTTCCAGGGAGTCTTCCTAACACGCAGCTAGACATAGCTGTCTCTTGCTCACATCAGCCCCAGGCTTGCACCCTTTCTAGCACAGTTCACTTCCCAAATGCTGAGTGTCATCCCCAGAAGACTCTGCATGGCTGTAAGTAGCAGAAATGAACTCTGTAAAAGCAGAAATGGCATTGTTCTACACAAAAAGCACAGAGAGATTAAACCCAGGGACCCAGTTTCTTTCATCTCTCAGAGTTTTGATTTGAGACACATTTCCTTGGCATACCACATAACTTTGGCTTGCCTACCTCATGGTCACTACTATAAGTACCTCAAGCAGCTACTACAATTCCAGCAATCTTTTCCAGAAGTCTTCATTCTTAGGGCTCCCTAGATGTCTTCTACCATGTCAACTGCAAACACTAAGCTGTCCACCTCGTCCTACCTAGTAAGAGGAATAAGATGACTTTATTCTGCTCAGGGGTTTCCAGCTCTAACTGCACCCGAGGAGGCCCATTTAACAAGAAGCTTTGCCACTGGGGCTCAAGCAGTCCTAGTTTTTTGGATGCTTACCTGGTGATGACGAATCGGCGTTGGAATGTTTTGGTTTAAGCCTAATGAATATTTCTGAGTACCTGGGGACAGAACTATAAACCTCAAGACCAGCCCCCATGCGATCACCTTCCTCCACCTAGACCCCCACCTCCAAAAGATCCCATCGTCTTCAAAAGTCTTCAAAACAGTGTCCCAATTGGGCATCATTTGTTCAAACATGTGAGCCAGTAGGGACTTTTCACATCCAAACTACAAAATTTAGCAAATTCCTACAGTCTAAGTCTCACTGTAAACTACACCTCCTCAGGGAGGCATGCTGTGATTGCCCCAGGGAAGAATTTCCACTCCCATTCTAAAATGGGAGTTCTCAGGGGCAGAGTGGATATGAGTCATTTGGCTAATAATCTTTTTAAGTTTTCTAGTGAAAGGGTGTTCTCCATTCCCCTCCAAGACACACAGGAAGCACAGAGAGGCTATTAAGGAGTGAAATTCAATGAATTAGTAAAAACTTTTTTTCTTCAGTGTTTGGGATCAAACCTAAAGATTTGTGGTGTCAGACAGGGGCTCTGCCACTGAGCCTCACCCCCAGCCCCTCACTGGGGGATTCTAGGCAGGGGCTCTACCACTGAGCCTCACCCCCAGCCCCTCACTGGGGGATTCTAGGCAGGGGCTCTACCACTGAGACACATTCCATCTTCTTACTGGGTATTGTGGTTTGAATAAGAGTAGCTTCTGGAAGCTCATGTATTTGAATGCTTAGTCACTCAGGAGTGGAACTTTTTGAAAGTTTTAGTAGATGTGGCCTTGTTGAAGAATCTGTGTCTCCAGGATTTGAGGTTTCAGAAGCCCTTTCCAGCCTCACCCCTCTCGCTGTATGTGGGTCAGGATGTAGCTCTCAGCGACTGCTCAGTGCGGTGTGTGCTACCACACACCCTGACATGATAATGGACTAAGGCTCTGAAGTTATGAGCAAGGCCCCAGTTAAAGTGGCTGTGGTCACCACATGCCTTCACAGCTGTAGAGCAATGACTAAGATAGAGGTTGGTACCAGGAAGCAGGATATTGCTGTGACAAGCCTGACCATGCTACTTGTTGGTGGAATGTGGATTTGGGAACATTGGATTTAGAAAATCAGTTGAACGCTTGAAGTGGATCTTAGTGGGCCATCCAAGCAGGAGCATTGAAGAGATGCTGAGGGCAAGTTGAACTGTGAGACCCAGCTCGAGAAGTTTCAGAGGGAAGTAAATGGCCTAGAGACCATTTATAGTGGTTTGAATAATAATTGTCCCCACTGGCTCACTCATTAGGATGCTTAGTCATCAAGGAGTGGCACTACTTAGAAAGGATTAGGGGGTGTGGCTTTACTGGGGTAGGTGTGGTCTTGTTGAAGGAAGTATGTTGTTAGGGGTGGGCTTTGAGGTTTCAGAAACCTAAGCCAGTCCCAGAGGCGTTTTCTCTTCCTGCAGATCCACAAATAGAACTCTCAGCTCCTTCTCTAGCACCACATCTACCTGTGTACCTTCGTGCTCTCTACCATGACAGTGCACTAAATGTCTGGACTGGAAGCTAGCCCCAGTTAAATGCTTTTCTTTACAAGAGCTACCATGATCCGGGTGTTTCTTTACAGCAATAGAACACTGTTGACTAAGACAACTTTCTTATGTTATTTTGGCAAAGAATGTGGTGTCTTTTTGCCCTTGTCCAAAATACCTGCCTGAGACTAAATTGAAGAATTTTTAGATTATTAAATGGCATTGACAGAATCACTATCTGTCTGTCTGTCTATCTATCTATCTATCTATCTATCTATCTATCTATCTATCTATCTTATTGAGACAGGGTTTCTCTGTGTAGCCATAGCTATCCTGGAACTCTCTCTGTAGACCAGGCTGGTCTCAGACTCAGAGATCCTCCTGCCTCTGCCTCCTGAGTGCTGGGATGAAAGGCATTGAACACCACTGCACAGACTAGTAGTCACTCCTACGCAGATAATGAAAAGGAGCAATCTGGACGAAGAGAAATACAAGACAGACACACTGAGGGGAAAAGGAGCAGCAGGAAGTGTAATGGAGTTAAGTCCAGTACTCAGAGAGATATGGTGTTCGAAGGAAAGCCTGATGCTAAAGACAATAAAGGGAGAGGGGACCTCAAGGCAAGATCCCATCCAGTTAAGCTTCCAGCTCATGAAACAGAATTAAAGGAGAGCTTAAGTAGCAAAGGTTATTTATATTAATGGTTATTAATAACAGAAAGTCAATGCAAACGTAACTGACCGAGGTGGCCATGTTCCAGCCCCAGCAAGCAGCACAACTTGGCACTTTGGGCCACATGGCTCTGGTTTTAGAGTCAAGGATTCAAGGAAGGGTTATGGACTCTTCCTCTGCAGCTAGGGAGAGCTGCCGATGTCAGGCATGTGCAGAAATGTCCTGCATGGAGGCTCGGAGAGGCCATTGCATGAAGCTGTGACGGTAAAGCCTGGGTTGTGTTGGAAGTGGCCGCACTGTGGGACAGCTGCTAACAGGGAGCCAGTGGAAACTGTCACCAGGCTGTCTTGCCCCAGCAGCTTCTGAGTAATGACATGGGGACATGTCTATTTATGACGCCAGGCCTTATAGCTTAGGCTTCTTCCCAGCCAGCTCATAGAACTTATTTGCTTTACGTTCATTCGGATTTACATTCTGCCACGTGGCCGGCTGCCTCTCCTTCAGTCCTGGTTCCTCTTCCTGGCTGGCGGATTTCCTTACCTCAAAGTTCTTCCCATTACAACCACTGACGTTTCCACCCACACCCTGGTTCCCACAGAATGACTAGGAGGCTTACTTATGAATACTGGCCTAGGCCATAAGCTAGGCTGGTTCCCCAACTAACTCTCAATTTATTATCCCACTTGTTCTAACCCGAGTTCAGCTACATGGCTGGCTTCTTCTCTGTAGTTTCATACATTCAACGTCCTCGAAGTCTGGGGTGAATCTGTCTCTGACTATCTCCCTGAGTTCAAATCTCTGTCTTCTAGAGCTCCCACACTCTACTTCTTGCCACGGCTCATTGGCTGTCTAATTTTTATTGACAGGTGATGCTTCCACAGAATTCACAAGAGCTTATCTCTACATCCCACAGTTCTTATCTCTGTCCGGAAGTCCCGTCTTTTCTATCCTGCCCAGCTATAGCTGCGAGCTCTTTCTTAAAGCCAATCAGAGAATTCCTTAGGCAGGTGAGAAGACACATCTTTACACAGCATAGTTAACAAAGCTGAAAAGAGTTGGAGATCTGAAGAGTGCTTTGTAATTGACATGAAGATGCAGAATTTGGAATTTGTCCCTCTGGTTCTGGTCTTGCTCTGGTCTGGACTCTCCTTACTATACTACCTTTCCTCCCTTTTGGAGCAATAATGTATATAATAATGTGTTATGTATGTTAGAAGTATGTGATCTGCTTTCGTATTTTTATTTTATGGGAATTACAATTAAGAGATTGCCATGAGTCTCCTGAGAGACTTTGAACTTGAACTTTTGAACTTTTTTGTTGCGATTGTATGGGTATGGGTCCTTCTGAAGTTGGACTGAGTGCATTTTTGCATTATGATATGGCTATAAGCCTGTGGTGGCCAGGGAGTGGAATGTGGTTTAAATAAGAATGGCTCCCCCTAGGGTTATATATTTGAAAGCTTAGTCACCTGGGAGTGGAACTGTTTTAAACCAGGTGCAGTCCCTGTCTGTGTTTGTGTCTGTCTCTGTCTCTCTGTGTCTGTCTGTCTGTCTGTCTGTCTGTCTGTCTGTCTCTCTTTCTCTGTCTGTCTCTCTCTCTCTCTCTTTCTCTCTCTCTCTCTCTCTCTCTCTCTCTCTCTCTCTCTCTCTCTCTCTCTCCCTCTCAGGATCATAATAAAGCTCTCGGCTACTTCTTCAGACCCACTCCTACCTGCTGCGATGCTTTCTGCCATGATGCTAATGGACCAAAGCTTCTGAAACTGTAAGCAAGTCCCCGGTTCAATGCTTTCTTTTACAAGATTAGCCTTGGTCATATATCTCTTCTCAGCAACAAAACAGTGACTAAGACACTGGGGGATTCTAGGCAGGTGCTGTACTGCTGATCTACAGGCCCAGTCTTTTGTTATCTGAGGCAGGGTTAGTTTGTAGCTCAGGCCAGTCTTGATTTTTTGAACTCCTTGTGTAGACTTCTGAATAGCTAGGATGACAGACTCTGGCCACCATGCCTGTTAATTTGTGTATGTGTGTGGTGCTGGGAAAAGCTATGAAGGTGCTCTACCACTGTACTGGCTGGTTTTGTGTGCCAACTTGACACAGGCTGGAGTTATTACAGAGAAGGGAGTTTCAGTTGGGGAAGTGCCTCCATGAGACCCAGCTGTGGGGTATTTTCTCAATTAGTGATCAAGGTGGTAGGGCCCCTTGTGGGTGGTGCCATCCCTGGGCTGGAAGTCTTGGGTTCTATAAGAGAGCAGGCTGAGCAAGCCAGGGAAAGCAAGCCAGTAAGGAACATCTCTCCATGGCCTCTGCATCAGCTCCTGCTTCCTGACCTGCA
>JADRCD010193993.1:0-31407 GCA_019843815.1 Montemys delectorum
TGTCTCTGTGTGGGTATGTGCACACAAGTGTAGGTTCTGCAGAGCAAAGGCTTTGGGATGTCTTGAAGCAAAGTTGCTTAGGTACATGACATGGGTGCTGGGAACCAAACTTGGCTCCTCTGCAAGAGCAGTACAGACTCTCAACTGCTGAGTCATCTCTCCAGCCTCCCCCACCTCCCCAGCAACCCCGCAGTCAAGTAGTTCATCCCCCTCCCCCTCCTGTTCATTATGCTGTGCTTGTTTTTCTTAAGGAATTTTTTTTTAAGTTTACTTTTCTTTGTAATTATGTATGTGTGTATGTGTGTGTCTGTGTCTGTGTGTGTGTCTGTGTTGGGGGTAGATATGTGCATGTGTGTGCAGATGGTGCCCATGGAGGTCAGAAGAGCCGGAGTTATGGGTGGCTGTGAGTGACTCCACATGCATGCTGGGAGCTGATCTTTGCTCCTCTGCAGGAGGAGCAAGGCGCCTTAACCGCCTACTCATCTCTCCAGCCTTCATTTTAAACTATTTAAGAGAAAACTCTACTCTCTCGTGGTTACCTAGATATTTACCATTACTTGTTGGACACGGTAGCCACACCTTTAGTCCCAGAACTTGGCAGAGGCAGGTGAATCCCTGTGAGTTAGTTCAGGGCCAGCCTTGTCCAAAGCAAGTTGCAAGCCAGCCAAAGTTCTCTGAGGAGACCCTGTCACAAAAAAAACAAGAGGGGGTGGGGCGGGGGGAAGGATATTTGCCATGTCTAATTCTTCTTAGAGCTTTTGAGAACTTCTTAATCACCCCACCCCACAACTCCTTACCTGATAACACAACACAGTGACAGATTGGCTTCATTTTCCTTGATCTCTAAACTGTTTATTTTGCCTTTATTTTTAAAAATTAATTTTATTAATATTTAACTTACACATCTTATGATTTACCCATTTAAATGAATAATGAAATGGTTGTATGTCTGTCTGTGAATGTGTTATGTGTTGCAAAGTGTACGTGTTTGTAGCATGTGCACATGAGTGGGCATGCGCCTGTTTGGAAGCCAAAGAATAACAATATCTTTTTCTATTGTTTTCTGCTTTCTCGCTTCGAGTCTCTCTCTGAGCCAGAAGCTTGCTTTTTGGCTCGTTTGGCTAGCAAGGTAGTGAGCTTTTGGGATTTTCAGATGCTCTCCTCCAATGCTGGAGGTGCAGGCATGTGCTGTCAGACCCTTTTGTGGGTGTGTCAGGGGTTTTAATTTAGGTCCCCATGCTGTAGATCAGGTCCTTTTGCCCACTGAACCTGCCTCTCCTCAGCCCCGCTAATGTTTTCAACGAAAAATTTTATTTTTTTTACGTTTATGTGTGTGTCTGTCTGTGTCTGTGTAGCTCTGTGTATGTCTGTGTCCATGTGTTTATGCATGTGAGAGCCATTCTCACAGAGACTAGAAGATGTCAGATTGCCTGGAGCCTGAGTTGCAGACAGTAGTGAGCCATCCTATGTAAATGGTACTGGGAATCTAACTTGAATCCTTTGTAAGAGCAGTATGGCACTTCTCAAGCCCCCCATTAAATGATTTTTAAGTGAAAGTATTGAGTTCATTATAGAATTCACTCATGTTAATACATTTACAGAGAGACTCTATGGCTCACTGTTTCCATCTAGGCGCTGCACATCTCTGCTTGCTGATCAGGAATGACAGCCTATTTTTGTAATGTCTTTCCAAATCATTTACTGTATGTATTAGATAGGTGTGCATGGCTTCCTAGAGCCACTCCTAGAGATCTCATCTGAGAAACTAGTGCAACTTAAGGAACTTCACCAACAGAGAATAGTGCCCAGTGCATTCTGGGAACCTGTTGTAAAATGACTGGAGCTGTGTGCAGCAACTGGTCCATAATAATATGAAAATCAGTGAACCTGTTGTCGGTATGGTTCAAACTTTCCCAGGCCACAGAGACCTGGCTTGATTATTTTTATTTTTCTTTCAGAATATATTTGGAAAAATTACCTAAAATAATGAGAAAAACCACAAAAGAATTATTTCACAAGATTAAAAGCCCCAAAACTAATAATATATTAGAAATCTTATTTTTTTTCTTGGTGCAGTGAAATGAGACACGTTAATTTTAAACTCACTAGGCATATCAAGCTAATGCCATCTATACAGTTTTTGGTTCTATAGTTTATGGATATAGGTATATTTTACTTATTTATATTAATTTTAAAGTTAACATACCAAGTAATGGATTTCATTGTGGCATTTTCATATATGCGCGTAAGTTAGTAAGTTCTTTCCTCTTAAGCCTGCTGCAGACAATAGCAACATTACCTGATTTTGACCTGGTAAGACCTTTCATACGTTCTCAGCCAAATTAAAAATAATCCTTTTAGGAAGGAAGCGTGGAATGAGTGTGTGTGTGTGTGTGTGTGTGTGTGTATGCAGATGTGCGTGCATGTGAAGTGCAGAATCCTAAAGAGGATTTCTGTTCATTTAGAAATCCTGACTAAAACCAGCCAAAGGCCACATGGCCATGCGGTGTTTCCGACAGTTCTTTCTGTGACTTGTCCCTGTTTGGAGGAGAACTTTAAATAGTTCCAATTTCCTCCATGCAACTTACTCGAGATTCTCCCAACTCCATATTTCGCCCCCTTGTGTCTGTTCCAACAGCTTTTAAACTAATTATATTCCTCCTCTGCAAGTAGTAAAATAATATTTAGAACTAAGAAGTTTGCCAGTTGATAAAATTCCTTTAAGAAGTGTCAGCCTTGGCTTTCTGAGGCATGTGAAGTAAACATTCGTGGTGAAGAAACGGGCTGGCTGGGTGCTGACCGGCTGGCTGGGTGCTGACCGGCTGGCTTATTTCAGGTCGCTGCATGGAGAGCCCAGCTGGATGACGCCTTGCCTTCACCGCTCAAAGAGACGGAAGCGTGGCTGAAGGATGTAGAGGGTCTTGTGGAAGAAGGGGTGCCGACCTCCCAGAATTACTCTGAAGCCAGGACTCTGATCCAAGGGAAACTATCTTTATTCAAGGTGGGAAAAGAAACTCATGGAAAAATTAACCCTTTCCTAGGGTCTGTCCTTGAGGAAGACTGTATTCTAGGAAGAGAATCAAATACAGTGGTGGCTGAGAGTGGTGTAGCATTTGTCCCTTGGGTTCCAGAGACGTTCATGGCGGTGCCAGCTGTAGTCCCAGCACCTGGGAGGTAGAGGCAGGAGATCTGGAGTTCAGGGTCCTCTTTGGCTTTATAGTAAATCTGAGGCCACCTGGGCCACATGAGACTCTGCGACACAAACAACCCCCAATTAAATGGAGATGTTTTCACATTCGCCACTGTTGAGCCGTTCAAGGCAGAAGTCAAGACAGTTGGAGTCCAGTCGGCTCTAAAGCAGCAGTGACATCCGAGTAAGAAACAACCCAAAAGATGCCAAGGAGAGCAAAGCGAGGGTGACTGAGTTCTCATTGCAAATGAGTGGGCAAACTTGGTTTGCGAGAGTTCGAGCAGTTATGTAGGCATGGAGAGACTTGGGGAAACAAAGGATTTTGTGAACGACTTTTCCAGAGACATTGCCTGCTGCCGTTTGGGAAAATGTCCCACCCAAAAATGTTTACGCTGAAATAATGGGTATGAAAATCTTAGGTAAAAAGGAACAGATGAGAACCAGTCATGGTGGCTCGTGCCTACGAGCATAGCACTCTGAAGGCTGAGACAAGAGCATTACCACAAGTTTAGGGCCAGTCTAGGGTGCATAGTGAATTCCAGGCCAGCAGAGACTACAATATATGACTCTATCTCAATCAACTGATTGATCCATCAGGCTTTTTGACATTTATTTGAAGGCAGATATAACATAGGCATAATGAACATTCCTTCCATTGCAGTATTTAGAGATAAATCAGATTTTCATGTTTCTAAATTTCTTTCAGAGTCTGATGGGCAGCTTTGACTATCATTCGAATGTTCCTTTGGCCTTTGAAAGCAGAGCCGAGAAGAGCCTGCCAGCTGTGCCTCCTGCTAAACTGGAGGAGATGACAAGACGGTTTGTGACAGTGCCAGTCCACATGATTAGCAATAGTGTTGCTTGCATACCACAAACATAGAGACTTTGAGATAATGTCTGACATATTTGTCTCTGCATCTTGATAACCACACCTTCATGGTTTTGCAATAGCAGCATAAATGCTCATATTCTATGTCACTGAAAAATAGACTCCAATGATAGGGCTTTGTCATTCTGAGTGCACTCCTTTTCCACGTTTGTAAACATGGGCTCCTCACAAGGATACCAGATCAAGACATGGGGTATATAAGCACATTTTATAGAGTAAAAGTAGGGATGGAGAGATGCTTATTGGTTATGAACCCTGGCTATGAAAATCATGAGAATCAGAGTTTAGATTCCAGCGCCCATGTAACCACCTGGAGTCCCATAGATACCTACAGCTTCGGCTCAGAGGGATCTAAGGCTTTTTTTCTGGCCTCTGTGTGCACAAGCATCTACAGTCACATATGCATGTGCACAATCATGAAGACACATAGACATAAATAAATAAAATAAGTCTTTTTTTAAAAACCTGTAAAATATTATCAATTATAAGGGCTGGAGAGATGTCTCAGTGAGTAAGAGCACTTACTATTCTTGCAGAGGACCCAGACTCGGTTTCCCCAGTAACTATACTGAGTGGCGCAAACCGTCTATTACTCCAGGGGATCCAACACCACCCTCTTCTTGCCTCTTTAGACACCTGCATCCACACAAACAGACAGATAGACACACATAGACACAGACACACACACACACACACACACACACCATATACACATTGATAAATAATAACATAAAATCTTAAAAAAATACATTATTAGTGTACAAGTCATTTAACTGAATGTTGTCCACACTGTCTTCTGTTTTTTTCTCTACTCATAAGTAGCTCATGGCAATAAGGAGACAATGGTAGCTTTAATAATAAAACTGTTTTCATATGTAAGCTTTAAAAAATTGTAGCGGCATTAAATTATACAGAAGTTTTAAAACCCTATGATATTTTGCTCCTTAGGGTAGTTCTTAACAGAATTTCCCAATAAGAGAATAATTTCTTCAGAAAATGTTCTTTTACATTTTTACCTTAGAAATGTTGCTTTATATCTTGCCAGACTGTTTGTTTTTCATTAATTTTAAAAGGAGAAGAGAAGTACACAGTCCCCAATGAAGGAGTTAGAGAAAGGTTCTATGGAGCTGAAGGGTTTGCAGCCCCTTAGGACGAACAACAATTACTAACTAGTACCCTCAGAGCTCCCAGGGACCCAACCACCAATCAAGGACTATACAGGGTGGGACTGAATGTTCTGGCAGCATGTGTATAGTAGAGGACTGCAGATTTGATCATCAGTAGGAGGAGAGGACCTCGGCCTTGTGAAGGTTTTGTGCCCCAGTGTAGGGGAATGCCAGGGCCAATAAGTGGGAGAGGGTCGGGTGGCAGGCATGGGGAGGGGGGAGGCAAAAGAAGTTTGTTCTTGTTGTTTTTGTTTGTTTGTTTGTTTGTTTTTTGGAGGGGAACCTGGGAAAGGGAAAATTTACATGTAAATAAAGAAAATATCTACAAAAATAAAAAATAAAAATAAAAGGAGAAGAGAAGGATGGAAGAGGGATACACACACACACACACACACACACACACACACACAAGGCACAGGGCTGGGGGCACCCTTGAAGATACATTTCAGTTCTATGTGTTTGAATAGAAAAATTAAATCACAGTATTTCTTTAAATGCCAAACAGACTTCTGACACTTGGTCAATTCTAAAACCTGCCTGTTTTCCAGAATCAACAACATTTTGGGTAAAAACTTCATCCCACTTCTGGAGTTTCATGACTCTAAGTGCTCAGTTCTTGCTTTGCTAGATGAAGCAAAGGTCAAGTTGGATGCTTGGAACAGCACTTACGGGAGCAAGGAATCTGTGGAAATCCTACTGGAAGACTGGCATGTGAGCTGCTGCGGATGGGGCCTGGGCCTGGGCCTGGGCTTCTCTTTCTGCTTCTGGATTAGCTCAGCAATTCTTCCTACCTGGGCTTGGGTGTTTGTTGGTAGGGCTCATTAGCTTCAGGTTCCCTGGAGAAAACCATCAGTGGTCAAATAGCAGCTAGGGGAATGAGTAAGAAGATGAGGATTGCCGTGCTCAAGATGGAGTTAGGATGGTTAGGGCCTCAAAGAAGGCTCCACTGTGGCCTTTCCCCGTTACAAGGTTTTGCTTAAGTTTTTTTCTTTTTCAATTTATGTTCCCATTCAGCGGTTCTCTTATCTTTAAAAAACTTTGGTCTTAGTCCCCCCTCACCCCAAGTTTTATTTTGAAAATTTTAAAATATAGTTTCAATTACTTTGCTGCATGCCACGGATGTGTTTGGAGGTCAGATGATAGCCTATAGCTATGAGTCAGTTCTCTCCTTCTGTCACGTGGGTCCCACGGACCGAGCTCAGTCCTCCAGGCTTAGTGGCAAGTGCCTTATGCACGGTGGCACCATCTTACTGCCCTTCGCCCAAGTTTGATTAGGAAATGGCTTAAATGCTTCAAAGAAAAACACATTACAAGTGTAGGTGTGTCCACATAGAAGTTCAAATGGAAACCCCATGGGGCACCTTCTTTATGGGAATGGAGGGCGAGGAGACTTGAAAAACTCAAAATTATAAGTTTCAGAGGAAATGGAAAAGGATCATGAAGATATACATATATGTTTATAATTGATCATTTAAATATTATGCACTTCCAAATTGGAGGCATCATGCTAAACTGGGTTAGGTTTTATTTATATATAAAATAATGAAGAGCAATACAACATATAACCTTTTGTTTTCTCTGAAGGTCTTTTTTGTTGTTGTTGTTGTTGTTGTTGTTTCGGTTTTTTTTTTGTTTTTTTTTTCGAGACAAAGTTTCTCTGTGCACCCCTGGCTGTCCTGGAACTCACTCTGTAGACCAGGTTGTCCTCGAACTCAGAAATCCACCTGCCTCTGCCTCCCAAGTGCTGGGATTAAAGTAGTGCGCCACCACCACCCGGCAGTGAAGTTTTGTTTTGTTTTGTTTTTTCTGGGCTTTTGTTTGTTCATTTGTATTTTGAGACAGGGTCATATGTAATGAGGTTGGTCTTGAACTCCCAATGCTCCTGTAAGTGCTAGATTACAGGAGTGTGCCATCATGCCCAGGTTTGGATTTACTTTTCACTAGTTCAGTAATCATGTAGTTAACTAGCATGAAATAAGAACATAATCAGTGGTTCTTAACGTTCCTAATGGTGTAACATTTTAGTACAGTTCCTTATGTTTGGTGACCTCCCCCCAATCATAAAATTATTTTTGTTGCTACTTCATAACTGTAATTTTGCTACTGTTATGAATCGTAATGTAAATCTCCGTGTTTTCTGATGGTTTTATGCAGCCCCCAGGTTGGGAACCGCTATGATAATAAACAGGGGGTTTAGAGTCGGCTCCTGAGTCAGCCCCATGATTTTCCATAGCTGATTTAGTTCATGGTAGTTTCACAGATGTCTTTGTGCAGGTGGGAATTGCTCCTGAAAAAGTAACCTAATGTAGCTAATGAAGACTTACTAATTAATGCGAATAAAGCCTGTGAAACCAAAGCAGTTGACACAGTTACACAATGTTACTAAGACAGGTCAGGTAGAAGGCTTGGATTGCTGGTGATGAACTTGCCTTTTCCCAGCAACGGGAAGCAGTGTAAAGTCACATGGCCATGTTAAGCTAAATCTGCAGTGATAGCCCTGTGTCATGGTGCTCTTGCATCTCCTAAGTCTTAGCCACCCTACATGAACCATTCCTTCCATTTCTGCTACTGTGGTATGTTGGTATTGATGTACTCAAACATTACTGGCAA
The DNA here is from genome assembly GCA_019843815.1 of Montemys delectorum. Classification (NCBI taxonomy): domain Eukaryota; kingdom Metazoa; phylum Chordata; class Mammalia; order Rodentia; family Muridae; genus Montemys; species Montemys delectorum. Next base: position 7,856 of record JADRCD010193993.1, read on the forward strand.
CCTTGCCCTTGACCAACATCACATACCGACATCTGGATTTCTTGGCACATTTTCAAAAGTAAAATTTCTCCTTCACAGAAATTTACTGGAGAGAAAAAGTTCCTAGCTCAACTTGACACATCTTTTCAAAAATGCGAAGAAATGTATAAGAACTTGGGTAAAGTATCCTTGTTGCTTTTTAATGGGACAGCTATCATTTCAAGATGGCATCTGTTATACTTTAATGGTTTGAACATTAACTGCTTTCATGCATATTTTCCTCTGAAGAATCTTTCTTCTGCTTTTAATATTGTTAGGGAACATGCCTATTTGTTGGTTAATGCAAATAATTGTCTTAATATTATTTACAAACAAAAACTGTTTTGTAAGACTTGTTCTTCTGGTCTGCTTGTTTTGCTGATGTAGCCAGAGAATGTGAGAGTCTTAAAGAGGAGTATGTGATGCTGGAAAAGAGTGTTCACTTGTGCAGACAGCACATCCATAACACGAAGGCCACCCTTCAAAGAGTACTGGCGGCTTGGGCAACTTTCGAGGAAGATCTCTCCCTACTAAAGGCTTCTTTTGAGGTGATGAAGAAGGAACAAATTAAAGAGGTATTTGAAGTCAATGGGTCTGTCCCAGTTTTACATTTTATTTTTGGAGACTGACTACATATACCATTCAAGTTAGAGATCCTCCTGCCTCTGACTTCTGACTTCTAAAATTAAAGGCATGCATTACCATGCCCCACTAGATTTAATTTTTCTATTTCTTTTTGTTTGGAAGCCCATTTTGATGCCAAAGGTTGGGTGTCAACAAAGGAGTAAACCTATCTTCTAGAAAATTCTTCAAGATCTTGGAAAGAACTTAGTTTTTTTTTTCCCTAATGTAATTGTCAGAGAGTATTTTCTTTGCATTGTGTATACACACACACACACACACACACACACACACACACACACATTTACATAAATAATACAACGTTTAGAAAACATATCGCTCTATCAAGAACCTGGAGACAGGTTCTTGGCTATATGATCTAGGCTGGCTTCAGAGTCAAGACTCTCCTGTTTTCATGGAACTTCCTTACTGATAGGATTACAGGCATGTACTACCATGCCTACCTAAATCACTGTTTTTAAGAATTATAACTTTCCATTTAGTTAAAACCTTTTACCCCCTACATCGTTCCTGAATTTCCCTCCTACAGAGGGTTCCAGATTCATTTGATCAATAGAGGCTAATACCACCTTTGTAATGGTTTTACTTAGTCTCTAGGCCAAGAATTATTTAACATTTCCCAATTTAAGTCATCTAGTTTCTAGTTCCACAACTTAAGTAGAATCATGGGCTCTAGGAGACAGACAATGCTGAGACCACACCAGAGTTAAAAGGCTCTAACAAGCCAGGCGGTGGTGGCGCACGCCTTTAATCCCAGCACTGCACTTGAGAGGCAGAGGCAGGTGGATTTCTGAGTTCAAGGCCAGCCTGGTCTACAGAGTGAGTTCGAGGATAGCCAGGGCTATACAGAGAAACCCTGTCTTGAAAAACCAAAAAAAAAAAAAAAAGGCTCTAACAAGATCCCTGGCCTTGTGGCAGAGGTTCGGGATTGTATGTTCAAGATGGCAACTTCTCTGAGTTATGTATTTTTATGTATCAGGTGTGTGGAAGGAATGTCAATGCAACTATTATTTTTAAAGATTTATTTATTTATTTCATGTACACAGCACTCCAGAAGAGGGCATCAGATCTTGTTACAGATGGTTGTGAGCCACCATGTGGTTGCTGGCAATTGAACTCAGGACCTCTGGAAGAGCAGTCAGTGCTCTTAACCACTGAGCCATCTCTCCAGCCTGCAACTATTATTTTTATATGCCAGCTAGGAAATAGCATTTGTTAAAAGTGGACCCAGACAACCTTTCACTCTGAATGGAGGAGAATTACTTTGTGGGCAGTCTGTTTTTGGTGTGAAAGAAATGCAGGGAGTACAGGAGCGCACAGAGAGCACCTTAGACTTAGAAAGTCCCCACGTCCCTTTGTCACTTGTGTTGGTCCTACAAGCTCATATCATTGGTTTCCAATAGTTCTTCTGTCTTTCAGGGTCTGATATTAAAATATACATAAACCTGGGGAAAGTTGCCATCTTGAATGTGACTCTAAACCTCTGCTGAGATGCCCCGGGCTGCCAGAGATCTTGGAAGAGACTTTTAATTTTAAAGGAGACTTGGTAGCATCTGTCACATAGACACTGTGCGAGTGTTACATATTTGCACTAGATGACTTAGGAAATTCTTGGCCTTGAGACTAAATGAAACCAGTATCTAGGCAGTATTGTCTCTACTGAAACCATTACCACAATGGTATGGCCTCTGTTGACCAGATGAGTCTGGGAACCTTTTTATCAGGCACTTAGAAAAGTTGAGCAGGCACTTCTGAAGAGTCCCAGGCCAGAAGGACAGTGCCGGGCACTTGCCAGGGAGCAACCCAAGAAAACAAGCTGGGAGGTCCTCTAAGAGGGAAGTCAGTTTCTCTTCCAAGGCCTTCACACTCAGTCCTGCTGAGAACAAGCCTTAGCAGAGACATGGATAATGGCAGTACAATTCTAACAGCGAACGCTCCTGGTACTTAACTGTTATGTAGGTTCCTGTTGAGACACTCTCGCAGTGGAACACAAAGCATGCTTCTTTGAACGAGGTGGGGAGTTTCCTGATTGAAGTCAGCAGTAGAGAAGTCGCATCGTCTGTTTCTAAAGAACTGAGAAGGCTGAATAAAAGATGGAGAAAGTTCATCACAAAAACTCCACTGGTAAGTTCTTGTTTCTGCTAACTGCTTTCTGGGGATATAATAGTTGGTCATAAAGGTGTGGCTCAGTGGTGATTAGCAGATTCACAGCTTTAGAGCTGTCAATACAGGGTCAGGCTTTTTTTTTTTTTTTTGGAGTATATGATATCTGTGCACACCTCTTCATGCATGTTGGCGTGTGTGTGTGTGTGTGTGTGTGTGTGTGTGTGTGTGTGTGTGTGTGTGCTCATCTGCTGTCCACATTACTTTTGAGGCAAGGTCCCTCACTGAACCCGGAACTCCCTGGTTGGCTATACTAGCTGGCCGGCAAGCCCTGGTGATCCTGTCTGTAACTCCTCAGCACCAGGATTACAAATGTGTACCACTCCCCCTGCCTTTCATATGGATGCCGGGGACCTGAGCTCACACTTGCCTGGCTGTCAGTTTTCGAACATTATCGTCAGTTCGTGGAGATGATCTGCAGATCTGCACCTACAGCGTCTGTCAGTATTTCTTCTCCAATCTCCCAGCCCTAGATAATCACCTGGCCATTTTCTTTATCTATAGGTTTGCTATTTTGGACTTTTCTCATAAGTAGAATCATATGTGCCGCTTCATGACTGGCTTGATGCCCTGGGCACAATGTTTTTAAGGCCCATGCAGATGTTCTATGTAATTGCATTCCATTCCTTGTCATTGGAGAGTAGAAGTCTATTGTCTGAATATGCCAGGTTGTATTTGTTTATCTATCACATGACACACATTTTGGTTCTTCTGGCTGTATGGGCTATTAGAACCACTGTAGTTATGAACATATGCATAATTTATTTGGGATACATATATACTGGGGAGAACGCTTAGTGTTTGGGCTTTTCTAATGTATGTCTGCATGTCAGTTCCTTTACCAAAACCATAAACCTTGCTTTACCTATCCAAACTCCTTTTATTTTTTTAAAGATTTATTTATTGTTATATGTAAGTACAGTGTAGACACCAGAAGAGGGCGTCAGATCTCATTACGGATGGTTGTGAGCCACCATGTGGTTGCTGGGATTTGAACTCACGACCTTCAGAAGAGCAGTCAGTGCTCTTACCCGCTGAGCCGTCTCACCAGCCCAATCTAAACTCCTTAAGAGCCTATATATGCTCTTATTTATCTTTACATCAATATTTATCATAAAATAAAATTGTAATAAGAAATTTTAAATTATTCTTTTACTTATTCATAACAATTTCTCAGATACTTTTAGTAGAAAAATTTTTGGGTGTTTGTGATGAACTGTTTACATAGCTGATTTGCATACTTGATTTTCCTGCCTCCACCTTCCAAGTGCTGGGATTTCAGGGGTGCACTACCATACCTTGCCATAAATAGACATTTTACAACACTATTGATAACTGATATATCCTAAAAGTATAATTTAACTATATTTTTCCACTTATTATTTTTGATACCTATTATCGAAGAAATAGAAAACTTACAAAATTAATTTTTATAGGACCTCAAACTGCCACTTGTGAAAATTGAGGACCAGCCCACTGGGGACAGTTCTGGAATGAGTCTGTCTAGGGAGTCAGCTATGTCAGCAGAGCCTGGTGGGAGCCATGGTGAGGACATAAAGGTGAGGCTGGCACGCTTTGCCCACGCACAGAGGGATGATGTAGCCTTGTTACTTTTCCTTAGGAAAGGGTGGGGAGGACAGTGAGTGTGCATTGCTAGTTAACAGCTGCATCTCAGTTGATTAAAGGCATACTTTCGTGGGTCCACTCATGAAGTCACTTCATGCCTCTCAGGCCTCCCACTCTATGCTTCTAGGTCAATAAAAGTAGGCAGGACTTTTGAATGGCGCCAATCAAGTATGTATTTCCTTTGGAGGACTTCTGACTAGTGTTTGAAAATGCTCTATCAGGTGTGGCCAACCTGCCATCACCTAAGGAGTTTTTGCTCAAGAGCTGGCAGTTGAGAGACCCAAACAAGAAACGGCAAGCCAACCTAGTGGTGTAAATGAGTTTGCAACTTTGTGCTGTGCTGGGCCATCTCATAGATCTCAGCCACATGTGGCTTGTGGGTTGGGCACACCTGGTAGCTTCCAGCAGCGTTGGCTAGCCACAACCTCTTATTTGTACTGCTTGCTTTCTGTGGAGGGGAAGAAAGTATAACTAATACTCTTTGCTGTGGTGGACAATTGGAGGGCGTTAGACTGTAAGTAAGACTATGAAAACAGAACCAAAAATACATGTGTATCCAGTAATACCTCTGACTTCGAATATGTGCCACACTCCAAAACCAGCTGTATCACCATACGTTAGTGATTTTGAATGCCTTTAGCCAGCTGGCAGAAGGAGCGCTAATGTTTTCAGAATGCCTAACAGGTGGAGCGATAGTTCAGGGGTTAGGAGTGCTTGCTGCTCTTCTTTAGTAACCCGGTTCAATTCCCAGCCACCCACATGATGGTCCACAACTGACTGTAACTCCAGTTCCAAGGATCCAACCCTCTCTTCTCACTTCTGTAGGCACCAAACACACCCCAGGTGTACAAACATCCGTGGAGGTTATAACCTCTGGCTTCTCCACCCACACCCCAACTCCTGACGACTCAGAGACTTATTATTTATTAGTAAATGCCTAGGCCTTAAGCTAGGCTTCTTCCCGGATTAGCACGTAACTCAATTTTACTATACTAGGTTTATACTATTTTATACTACGTTTATGCTCTTCTATGTCTGCCTGCCACATAGCTGGTTACCTGTCCTCAGTTTCATACATTCAATTTACTTCAAGTCCGCATGGTAAATCTCACGCCTGAGTATTTCCCAGAGTTCTTATCTCTCTCTGGATGTCCCACCTTCTAATCCTGTCTCAGCTTGTTGGCCATCAGCTTTTTATTTTGACTGATCAGAAGGTGCCTTAGACAGGCAAGAAGAACAAAGACACATCTTCACACAGCTCATATAAATGTTGTCCCTACACAAACAAACACTGATACACAAACAATAAAAATTGAAAGAAAAAAAAAAGAATTCCTAATGGGCCAATAGCCTAGAGACAGAGCACTCACTTGTCTGTTATACAAGGAGCTGGGGGTTTGTCTGTACCACTGCATGAAAAAGAAGAAAGAGAGAAAGAAAGAAGGAAAGGAAGGAAGGAAGGAAGAAAAAGAAAGGAATGTAATCAAAGCAAATCTAGAAGGATCTCAATTTATGTGACATTCTTTAAAATATAAGTCTCTGAACCCTTAAAAAGTTCAGATATATCCCTACGCATGTGCGTATGTATGTGGATACAGGTTATCTCTGTGTAACCCTGACTACTCTCAAACTCAGTAAGTAAGCCAGCTGGTATAAAACTCAGAGAGATCCTGAGTACTGAGATTAAAGGCAAGCGCCAGTATGCCTAGCTAAAACCAACTTTGAAACTGTTGGTTGTGCAAAGCTACTGGGCTCCAGAATACTGAGAGACGGTTAGTGAGAAAAGATTCAATTATCTTTAAAATGTTGTCTAAGCTTCCTTTATTATTTTAAATATATAAGACTCTCTCTCTCTCTCTCTCTCTCTCTCTCTCTCTCTCTCTCTCTCTGTGTGTGTGTGTGTGTGTGTGTGTGTGTGTGTAGGTGTAGAGTCTTACTGTGTAGCCCAGGCTGTCCTCAAACTCACAGCAATCCTTTTGCCTTAGCCTCCTGAGTACTGATTACAGACATGAGTTCCCATACCCAAAGTATTCCCTTTTACTTGTTTTTCCCTTTGAGACATAGTATTTCTACATAACCCAGATTGCCCTAGAGATTACAACCCTCCTGCCTCAGAATACTGGACTCCTGAATGCTGGGATTAGAGATGTGTGACCTCGTGCCTGGCTCTGAATTTCTTTTTGATGATATTGCATAATTACTGGTAGTAATAGCTAAATTTAATTGTATATGAGTTTACTCACGTTTATTCAGATTAACTTTCTAAGCTTCAGTGTTACTTATAAAATGAGGTAATATCTAGCTGACAGAAATGATATAATTAAAATAACATCCATGATTGACCTTCTCATTTGTAGAGTGATGTGTACTTCCATATTATCACTGTCAAACGAAGGTCTTACATCACAAGCTCAAAGTTGTGTGCAGACCAAATACGCAACAGTAGCTCTAACACGAAGCTTAGATTTCTCGTAGACTCTACCATCTGGATCTGTAGAAGAATGCTTTGTGATGCTCACACAGTGGCAGAGACCTAATAAATTTCTAACTCATTAGGAATAGATACCTCATATGTTTCTCTGCCCTTGTCATTAAGCAAGCACTATGTAACATGGTGTTGAATTCCTTTTTTTTTTTTTTTTAAGATTTGTTTATTTATTTTATGTATGTGAGTACATTGTAGCTGACACACCAGAAGAGGTCATCAGGCCTCATTACAGATGGTTGTGAGCCACCATGTGGTTGCTGAGAATTGAACTCAGAACCTCTGCAAGAGCATTCAGTACTCTTACCCGCAGAGCCATCTCTCCAGCCCCCTGAATTCCCATTCCTTAGGATGGTGATACAAACAACATTTTATATTGCAGTGACATCTTCTTAGTGATCGCTCTGATTGTTCTAGGCTGCAGAGAAGCAGGAAGTAGAAGATGAAGAATCAGCTGGACAATTGAAAGTGTCTGAAGTCTCAGAAGAGGTTGAAAGACTCATCAAACAGGTGAAAAACTGGGAGTCGGAAACAAAGTCCATCCTGGATCTCCTTCGACATCAAGATGAGGATGGCTCCTCAGAAGACAACTTGCAGGTGTGAATGTGACCATGTTTAAGAGGGAACATTTGTGATTGGAAACTCACATAGGCTTGTGTTTTAAGATAAACCAACAATGTTAAAGAGTAATGAGCCTGCATTTAATTTTCCGTATTGGAAATTTTAAGATGGCACCAACTCCAGTCACTGATTGCTCTTCACCTAATATGCTTGGAATGCCTTGTATGCATAAGGTCTTGACTCATTTTCCTGCCTATAAGGTGGGGATTATAACATTCTGTATGAGAGGCAGGAAGGTGAGTGCAGTAAGTCTCTGGTGGCTAGCTACAATGGGAACCTTCGAATTCCGTAATCTGTGCCTTGAAGGTGCTCCCATTCAAACAGCCTTGTCGCTGACCACTGATGGAGGTGACTGGGGTATTTGGACTCCATTCTGCATCCATCCTCCAGAAGCTGCCTTGAGTAAGAAGCAATGAGGTGCAAATGTACCTTGGTATTGCTTGAGATAACTAAGGATTTTTCCTGAGTTCTCCAGCACAGCTATAACATCAGGAGAGCACCTGGTAACTGGCTCAAGATAGGAAATTTATGGAATAAAGGACAGCTGCTGGACTTTTCTACATCTATGTTACTGAAAAAGCCTATAGCTCAACCTGCAGTATTTTCATTGTTTGTGATGATGATAACTTAGTAGTTTGAAAAGTATTCTTACAAAGTAGCATTAAAAGAACTTTATCTGCCGGGCAGTGGTGGCGCACGCCTTTAATCCCAGCACTTGGGAGGCAGAGGCAGGTGGATTTCTGAGTTCGAGGCCAGCCTGGTCTACAGAGTGAGTTCCAGGACAGCCAGGGCTATATAGAGAAACACTGTCACGGGAAAAAAAAAAAAGAAAAAAAAAACCCAAACAAACAAACAAAAAATTTATCTGCTAGTTTTTTAAATTTTATTTTTTTAAAATGTAGATCATCTGCAATTTATCTTAGTGAAGTAAATGAAATAGGTATCCAATATTAAACAAGTTTTTTTTTTAAAGAATAATTTTAAGGGTTTTTTTTCTTTAATTATATTTATTTACTTCGTGTGGGGGCACCATGGCACATTGCACATGAAGGGTATCAGAGTAACTGTCAGGAATTGAATCTCCCACTCTCTCTTTTTTTAGTGTTTTTTTTGAGACAGGGTTTCTCTGTGTAGCCTTGGCTATCCTGGAACTCACTCTGTAGACCAGGCTGGCCTCAAACTCAGAAATCCACCTGCCTCTGCCTCCCAAGCGCTGGGATTAAAGGTGTGCACCACCACTGCCAAGCTGAATCTCTTTTTAAACCATGTGGGTCCCAGGGATTAAATTCAGATTGTTAGGCATGATGGCAAGCACCCTTACTAACAGAGCCGTCTTGAGGGCCCTACGAGTATGATTTTCTTGTTTCCATTTCAAATTATTTTATGACTATTAAAAAACCAATAACAATGATCCTTTTTATAAGCAGTAAGAATATAATCATGCTGTGGTCACCTCAGTAACTAGAGAGTTAAGTAATCTCTACTGTATCAAAATAATAGATCATATGTATTTATTTATTATTTATTATTGATTTCTTTATATATATATATATTTGGGAGTTGGGTGAAACAGAACTCGGATAGATGGGCTGGCCTCAAATGCCTGAGCTCCTGATCCTTCTGGTGTAAGAGTCCAGATGAACACCACAATGCCAGGTCAGATGTATTAGATAGGTTTCTAGATAACATGGATGGACTATCTGTTTAAGAGTTGTGCTTTTGCCGGGCAGTGGTGGTGCACGCCTTTAATTCCAGCACTTGGGAGGCAGAGGCAGGTGGATTTCTGAGTTCGAGGCCAGCCTGGTCTACAGAGTGAGTTCCAGGACAGCCAGGTCTACACAGAGAAACCGTGTCTTGAAAACAAAAAAACAAAAAAAGAACTGTGCTTTTCCATACTGTATACTTTTATAACCATAGAACAATATCTGTAAGACGAGGACAATAACTTCCTCGTGTGTCTTGGCCCTGCCTGCACTCAGTTTTGGCAGAGACACAGAAGTACTTTACAGTCAATGCAAACGTGTGATTGAGGGCTGAGTGAGGAGGCTGGAGACAGGGAGAAAGGGGCCTTCTCTTCACACACTACCCCTGCCTATTATACGAGCTCATTTGTTACTTTTATATAATTAAAAAAGAGAAAAAAGTCAGAATTAGAAGTGAATGTTCTAATTTCATAAAGAGATCACCACTCCTGCTACGTGGAAACCAATCAAAGCTGCCTGTGCGTGCTTGGTTTCCCTGCCTGACTCCTGATTGATCCTATCCCTCCTGCTCCTGAGATGTAATTAACTTTTTTTATACTAACTTGAAGGCTAGAAAGTCATTATTTACATATAAGATTGGATTATCTTTTACATGTTGTATTAGTCAGGATTCTCTAGAGTCCAGAACTTGTGGAATATCTCTATATATTAAGGGAAAATATTGGAATGAGTTACAGTCTACAGTCCAACTTACCAACAATGGGCAGCTGTGAATGCAAAGTCCAAGAATTTAGTACTTGCTCAGTCCCACGAGGCTAGTTGTTTCAGCTGGTCTTCTGTATAAGCTAGAATCCTGAGGAAGTAGGTTCCAAAAGATGTTAGCAAGTAAGTACAAGCAAAACAAAGAACAAACACTTCTGTTTTCCATTGTCTTTATGTATTCTTTCAGTAGAAGGTATAGCCCAGATTAAAGAGGTGTGCCACCATAGATGGATTTGGAGCTTGCTGTCTCAGGCTAGCCTTGAACTTAGAGATCTGCTCTCCTGTGTCTCCTGGGATTAAAGGCATGTACTGCCTTGCCTGGGCCTAACCTTTCCCTGGCCACTATGCCTCAAAATCTGGATCACAGATGTGTCCTCCATGTCTGGATTGTAGTTCATTCCACATGTGGTCAAGTTGACAACCAGGAATAGCCATCACATATACTTATTAGATGTGTAATTCTGTGTAGTTTATGTTCTTTTGTTTTAGAGTTTTCTTTGGAATTTAACTTTTTTTGGTGTGCGCGTGCGCGCGCACCTTTTCTTTTCCTTTAAGAAAGTGTCTCACTAGGTTCCACAGACTGGCCTTGAAGTCGTTCTGTAACCTAGCAGGCATGACTTGGTGACCTCCTGCCTCAGTTTCTTGTTTGGCCAGGACTGTAGCCATCAGACTGGGATTTTTGGAATTTTCTTAATGCATTACATAAACTCCTTGAACTCTGATCTATTTTTATCCCTGTGGCAAGTATTTTTTTCTAAATTGTTGTCCTTTTAGTAGCTTGTTTTACAGAGAAAGCACGTGCCATTCCATAGTCATGTCTCTCTCTACTTGCATTCCTGAATAGAGCCTGCCTCTAGGCAGCACATTGATTTGCTTGAAGAATTTGTTTTTCACTGAGGCCTTGTATTTTACAAATCACTTTCTGACCCATCTGGAATTTACTTTCGTACATTTTAAAACACAGTTTTTAAAAGACTATTTTAGTAGTCATTGTCTCTAATAATGTTTATTGAATCCCCTTCAAGTTTGACTAAAAACAATTTTATTTTTATTTATTTTTTTTAAAGATTTATTTATTTTATATATGTGAGTAAAATGTTGCTGTCTTCAGACACACCAGAAAGGGGCATCAGAGACCATTACAGATGGTTGTGAGCCACCATGTGATTGCTGGGAATTGAACTCAGGACCTCTGGAAGAGCAGTCAGTGCTCTTAACCACTGAGCAATCTCTCCAGCCCAACAATTTTATTTTTAAAAGTTTTATTCTCCCAATTTATTTTTTATTGGCATTATATTAGCTCTAGTCTTTATTTTCTTGGACTGTTTAGAAGGAATGTTCTATTTTTTAGGTTGGGTAAATTTTCTTCTATGATTTTGTTAAATATTTTCTGGTCTTTGGAGCTGGGACTCTTCACCTCTTCTATTCCTATTATTCTTAGGTTAGGTCTTTCCATGGTATCTCAGATTTCCTGGATGTTTTGTGTCAGGAAGTTTTTAGGTTCAACATTTTCTTTAACTGATGTAGCAATTTCTTCTGTAGTTTCTTCTACCCTGAGATTCTTTCTTCCCTCTCCTGTATTCTGTTGGTGATGCTTGCATCTGTTGTTCCTGTTCTCTTCCCTAGGTTTTTCCATCTCCAAGGTTTTCTCAGTTTGTGTTTTCTTTATTGCTTCTATTTCCATTTTCAGTTCTTGAACAGTTTTATTTATTTCCTTCACCTGTTTGTTTAATTGTATGTTCCTGTAGTTTTTTTTTTTTAAGGGATTTATTCCTTTCCTCTTTAAAGGCCTCTAAAGTCTTCATGTGAGTGCCCTAAAAAATGGAATAGGGACTGCCTAGTTGGGCCTCAGTGGGAGGGGATGTGCTCTGTCCTGCTGGGACTAGATGTCCCAGTATGGGGTGGTACCCAAGGGGCCTCCCTTCTCTAAGAAGAGGGGAAGGGGCAATAGGGAGAGAGATTTGTAAGGGTAAGACTGGGAAGAAGAGAGGGAAGGGGTCTGTGATCAGGATGTAAAGTGAATAAAAAAAAAATCTATAAAAGGTCTTGTCAGAATCTGAATCTGTTAATATAGTATTTCAAGTGTTTTGCTTACTTAAACATTTTAAGATTTTTATTTATTTATTTATTTATTTATTTGTTTGTTTTTGATTTTTCGAGACAGGGTTTCTCTGTGTAGACCTGACTGTCCTGGATATCACTCTGTAGACCAGGCTGGCCACAAACTCAGAAATCGGCCTGCCTCTGCCTCCCAAGCGCTGGGATTAAAGGTGTGCACCACCACTGCCCAGCTTAAGATTTATTTTTTAAAGATTGATTTATTCTTTTTGTTTGCTTGGGTTTTTTGTTTTTTTGTTTTTTTTTTTTTTTGGGTTTTTGGGGTTTTTTTTGAGACAGGATATGTAATCCTGGAGCTTACTGTGTAAACCAGGCTGGTCTCAGACTGAGAGATCTGCCTGCCTCTGTCTCCCAAATTCTGGGAATAAAGGCGTGAGCCTACACCTGGCAAGCTGTGTGTGTGTGTGTGTGTGTGTGTGTGTGTGTGTGTGTGTGTGTTCATATCTCTGTGTGGTTTTGAGCACGTGCTTGTGATGACAGAAAAGTGTGATTCCTGAAGCTGGAGTTACAGGCAGTTATTAGCCCTCTGCTGTGGGTGTTGGGATCCAAACTCAGGTCCTCCACAGGAGCAACAAGTGCTCCTTACCTGTGAGCCATTGCTCCAACCCTTATTTATTTATATTTTGGGGTAGTGTCACTTGGATTCCAGCTTGGCCTCAAACTTGCCATAAGCTGAGGATGCCCGTGATCCTCTGATCACAGCTGTGCTCCTGCACTCCTGATTTTGTGGGGAACGGAACTCAGCTGCTAATGGAACTCAGCTGCCCGCATGGAAAGCGAGCACTGTCCCAACTGAGCCACAACCCTAGCTCAAAATGTTTTAGTAAGAACATTTTTTTTTTTTTTGAGGATACAGTTTGCTTCATTCTGGATTAACAGTTACCATTTTCCAGTTTCCTGATGTATGCTAGTTTGTGACTTCGAATTTTGAATATTTACTGCAATCTCTGATTTGTTTTATAGCATCTTATTGCTAAAGGCTCTATGTATGAGGAACTTCTGGCCAGAACTGAAGATACTTTACAGATGGATGTTCAAAGTGCTTCGAACCTGGAGTCCTTCCAAAATGTTCTCAGAGCTGACCTTCAGGCAAAGATCCAAGAAGCTAAGGAAGGAGTTCAGGTCTCTAGTTAATGCTCTTTATTTAATAAATTTATCCTAAGAACCAAATGGTTTATGGCCAAGAGGAAGATCTGACCTGAATCTTGGAAATACTTTATAAAATATTAATTTTATATTTTATTTCATTTCCTTATAGTATAGAGCATATTGGAAAATAGAGATGTTTTCAATTATATATTTATATGCCTAATTATGAAGTATAAACTACTAGAAAAAATACTGGAAATATAGGAATTTAGTAAGAAGTCAGCCCAGTTGTTTACTTGAGAGGTTTTTTTAATTTTTATTTTTCCTTCACAGATCACCATGGTAGAATTGTCTGCAGTGTTGAAGAACTTAAGTGATGAACCCCTGGAGCTAGACATGAGGCTAAAGGTGGAAGAGGCTCAGAAGGAGCTGGAGTCCTCCATCTCGAGAGCTGAGCAGTTACTTGGGCAACGAGAGCGCCCCGGTGGACTCATTTCGAAGTACAAGGTGGGAAGCTTGTTTCCATGGGGAAGAGTTATCAGCTCCCCATCTGCTTGACATGTAGCTGTCTCCTACGCTGACTTACATACAGAATTACTGTTAAGCTGACAAGTTTTCCCGTTATCTGATGTTGTTCACCTGATAGTATTAAAAATAAATATTCAAGTGAAGAACAGTTCAGACAGCACAGCTGATTCCAAGATTCAAAAGAGCTTAGTTTCTCTGGCCTTTTTTTTTTTTTTTTTTTTTAGTGTAAAATGAGTGTATTAATTCAGTACAGCCTGGGTGCCTGATTTGCTGAGGCTCTAAATGGGAAAAAAAAGTGCATTGAAGTACATTGTCAGTTTAAACTCTGCGAATATAAGTACTATTATTAAATTGCTTTGAGAAAATGTTCATAATCATATACTTATCTGTAACTTAAAGACCCAATAGTATTGTTTTGTATAGAGAGGCCTTGCTTCTTGTTGGTTTTTAAATTTTATTTTATTAGTTCTAGGTGTGTGTGTGCACTCAGGTCTATATTATGCATAATAAGTAATAAGTAAGTTTCCTTGTGACATTTTCATATATGAAAATATTTTTTCTCAGCCCCTTCGCTCCCATTGACCTTTCCTTTTATCAGCTAGTCCCCTCCTCACGTGAGTCTGTGGTGTATATGTGTCTATGTATATCTGTGTCCTGTATGTGTGTGTGTGTGTTTGTCTGTCTATGTGTCTGTGTCTGTGTGTGTATATGTGTGTCTGTCTCTTTGTCTATGTCTCTCTTTGGGTCTGTCTGTCTGTGTGTCTGTCTCTGTGTGTGTATGTGTGTGTATGTGTCTGTCTGTCTGTGTGTCTGTGTCTGTGTGTGTATATGTGTGTCTGTCTCTGTGTCTGTGTCCCTCTGTGGGTCTGTCTGTCTGTGTGTCTGTCTCTCTGTGTGTGTGTGTGTGTGTGTGTGTGTGTGTGTGTGAGTGGGAGCCTGGACAACTTGCATGGCGTACTCCTGGACTCTCAGCACTCAGGAGGCTGAGGCAGGAGAATTAGGAGTCCCCAGTCATCATCTTTTACACTATCTAGCAGTTGGAGGCCAGCCCTAGCTATTTAAGATTCAGAAAAGCAAGAGGTTACTTGGTCAGTTAATTGCTAAGGTGGACTTCAGAAGAGTCCATATGTGGGCTCGTAAAGAAGAGAAGAAATTGGCTGGAGAGATGGACCATGGTCCAGAGCACCTGTTTATGCAGAGGACCTGGGCTTGGTTCCCAGAATCCACATTAGGCAGCATATAACTGCTTATAATTCCAGTTTCAGGGGATCCAATAGTCTCTTCTGGCCTCCACAGACACCTACGTGCACATGGTCTCATACAGACAGGCAGACAAGCACACCTATGCAGAAATTTTAAAAAAAAATGAATAAGAAAAGAGAAAAACAAGTTGAGGCTCCTAGATGCAGGAAGAACATCAGCTTTTGTCCCAATTTCTTCATTTGAGGCTGGGGATTGTCTGTTTTGGACTGGCAAATTTTCATCATGGAAGTCGGACCAGGCCATGGCAGGGACTATCCTGACAGCCCTGCACTCCACAGACAGGATGGTAGTGGGTGCTCACACCAGCATGAGTGCATTTTCACTTGTCAGGGAAGACTGAGAGAAGGGTACTGTGCTGTGTCTACAGTTGGTGCCTAATAAATGTGCATTGTATGAATGAACGAGTCTCTACCCTGTTTGATTGCCTTTTCCAGAATCCTTCCTTCTCCTCTGGATTTCCAGCCCTTCTCAGAAACTTCCCAACCTATTTTTGGTTCTGCCATTCACTGGTGACCTAAGCCAGGTTCCTGCTCTCAGAGAACATGCCAGGGAGGAGCAGACACAAATCCAGCAAGTCTGTCCCCAGCTGGTTTTTTTTGGGGGGGGGAGGGACTGTTGAGACAGGGTTTCTCTGTATAGCCTTGGCTGTCCTGGAACTCACTCTGTAGACCAGGCTGGCCTCCTGCCTCTGCCTCCCAAGTGCTGGGATTAAAGGTGTGCGCCAGCACTGCCCGGCTATGTTGCCAGTTGTTTACTGTAGCTTTTTCTTTGGGGTGGGACTGTCTGTGGACTGGGCAAGACTTTAAGTGGGTAATGAGGTAACAATACCTCCTGGCCACACAACATTGCTCTTGCATAGTATTAAATATTTGCCACATAAATCCTACAGTAAATTTTTGCCTTATTGTATGCTAATTTTATCATATCAAATACCAAGTAGGTAAAGTCCTTTCAATAAAACATAGTTTGTAATCTTTTTGAAAGAAGTCAAGATAGGGAAACAGGTCATTAGTCTCAAAATTTCCACAAAAGGCCTCCTATGAATATTCAGATCATCACCATTAACTCCCACTCTGGTCCTTCCTGCTCGAGGACAAACCGAGTTAGCTCAGAGGATCTGGCAGTATCATCAGATCTTCATAATTCTTTCGCAGGAAGCATTGAACATTTCTAATACAAGTAGTCTGGCCAAGTATCTGCAAGCTGTTGAAGAACTGAAGCAGACTGTCCCAGATGGTGAGAAGCTGCAGCTGGAAGAACAGAGTCGAGACGCGAGTGCCAAGTGGGAGGTGAGAGCCTCGGGGGGGGGGGGCCTTGGGCTTGTGGCTCTCTCTGGTCCTGTGCCTGGTCATCTTCAGAGCCATTACAGGCTTCCTCTGTCAACTCTGGGATCCATTTGCATTAGAGGTGCGGGTGCCAGGCTCTTCTTCAACCACTGTCAGCCTCAGCCAGGGAGAACACGTTATAGATCTGAGGGCTGCTGGAAGAAGAGAAATGTCTACATTGTTTCTTTCTCTGCCTCTGCTGCAGCTTGTCTTCCTCAGCATGGGAGACTCACGGCTCTGTCTTTCCTAGGCTTCAGGAAAGCCTCAAGCCCGGGGGCGGAGACGCTTTCTCCTGCAGCCTTTTTGATAGACCACCTTTTCCCTCTTAGTTTGACTGGTCTGAACTTTCATGCCTGGAGCCATTTACTATTCCCAGAATAAAAAGTTGAGCGTGTTTCTAATTTCCTGGATGGATCCTGACTAAGATAATGAGATAATGAGATCCTGACTTGAACAGACTGTACCCCTGCAGATTTCCCCTAGTCAAGCAGGGAGAGGCTTTTGTGACCCCCGGGCAGGTTACTAAACATTTAGAAACCTCATTGGTAAAATAAGAATAACACAATTTAATTGGCAGGTTATTACAAAGATTTTCATAAGCCATAGAGGATATGTTCAATAAATGATAATTATATTATCAGTATATGTGTATGTGTCTGGTGAGTATAGTCAGTTCTCCATATCTATGGGTGCTGTGTCCATGCAATCAACCCATCATGGGTCAAAAACATTTGAAAAAAAAAAAAAAAGACTTGTGTCTACTCTGAAGGTGTATGGCCATGTTCCCACACCATTCACGATTCATTAAACAATACAGTATAGCAGCTATTTGCATAGCACTACGTTATATTAAGATTATATATAAACTAGAGGTGACTTGCAGTGTATTGGAGATTGTGTATAGATAATATGGCACTTTTCAAAAAGCACTAGAGTGTCCTCAGATTTTAGTGTCTCCAGTGGGGAGGGGGTTCTGGATCAAGGGATATCTATGTAATTAGATTAAAATCTATCCACCTGCCTCTGCCTCTCAAGTGCTGAGATTTTGAATAGGCTTTTATTTATTTATTTATTTTATTTATTTTGTGTGTATAAGTACACTGTAGCTGTACAGATGGCCGTGAGCCATCATGTGTGTGGCTGCTGGGAATTGAACTCAAGACTTCTGCCAGACCTGCTCCCTCCGGCCCCCTGCTTGCTCCGGTGTAATTCACTCTAGCTGTCTTCAGACGCACCAGGAGAGGGCGTAAGATCTCATCACAGGTGGTTGTGAGTCACCATGTGGTTGCTGGGATCCGAACTCAGGACCTTCGGAAGAGCAGTCAGTGCTCTTACCCGCTGAACCATCTCGCCAGCCCTGAATAGGCTTTTATTTTAGAGCAGTTTTCACTTCAAAGAATCAGTACAGAGACAGCTCAGAGAGTTCTAGTGAAGGAATCTGTCCCAATGAGTGAGCCAATATGGGGGTGTTATATCAACTAAAGCTGTGTGTGCTTCCTCAGATTCATGCTGTCCCCTGTAATGCTTTTTGTCTGTCCCAGGACCCCATTCAGGACACAAACTTCATACATTTGTCATGTCTCCTTCTATCCTCCTCAGACCGTACCTTTTATTTCATTTTCTTGACAGTATCTTTCACAGTTTAAAACACATTTTTTTTTTTTAGTTGTTAGAAAGAAAAAGAAATTGGTTTATGGATCTGGGATATTTTTAAACACTCTTCCCAAAGATAAAGAGGGTGAATGAGCAGGTTTGCAGGCTTCACTTCCTTCCTGTTGCTTCCGTGGCTGATTTGTGGTAACTGGAAAGAGTCAGTATATTGTCCTCTTGTGATTAATGTGCTCCTTTGTCCTTTGCAGCCGCTCCGTCAGGAAATTTCTTTGTATCTCCAACAACTAAAAATAGCCATTGAAGAAGAAAAGCTTAGGGACAATATTGCAAGACTTGAAAAGCAAATAAATAAAGAAAAGAAGCTTATCCGTAGAGGGCGGACCAGGGGCCTCCGCAAGGAACATGAGGTAAAGGCATGGGGCCACTGCTGCTTGCCTTCCTGTTGGCTGGATAGCCACTGTGTAAGCTTACGGCCTCCCATTGGCTGTGCCCTGGAAATCACTTGGGCCTGCTTACTCCCCTGGACTTGTCACTGGCTCAGCCTGGTGCTCTAACTGGATCCTGTGCTTTCTACCCATCAGACGTGAGAAATCTCAGCCATGCGTTTTTGTTCTTCCTCGTTTCGATCATGATGGTTGAGTGCTGCCTGCTCCCGAGACTGCTCGTGACTGTCTCAACTACTGCTATAATGCAGATAGCAGATAGTTTTATAAGAATACGGGGTCCCCAGAAGTAGAGCTTTTGTGAAAATGAGCAAATCAAGTCGGGCAGGACTTGGGGGCCAGTCTAATGATTTCTTTCCATCTCTAGCCTATTTGATTGGGTTTGTGTGGTTATAAAGGGCTCAGTCCCCTTCATTTCCTCTTCACTGTCACTTTCTGTGGTTCTCACAATGTTACTCTTGTTTGTACAGATACCTATTATATATATAATATGTGTGTATGATATAACATATATATGTGTGTGTATAATATATGCACATATATGAGATATATCTGTCACACACACACACACACACATATAAGGTGCTATAGTTTTACTATCTTTACAACTTTTCCCGTTTTCATTTCTTTTCCTTAATGTTTTTGTTTTTGGAAGGGTGCAGTTTTCACTACTTGTATCCATCCTAACTATGCAGTTTTATAAGACTATCTGTTGACGGCTGTACCCAAGTCTTTCTCTGGCAGACCACCCCCCTGAACCCTCATCTCTATAGTCTGCTCCTGACGGGTGGCCATCACAAGTGTTCCTCGGGGACTTTAGGTTCCTGTGTCTAGAATGGAGCCAGTAACCTCACCTCTCAAACTTTGCTCCCTCCCCTCTTCAGCACCAGGCCGTGCTGTCTCCACGATCTTCTCCTTCCCCTTCTCCCGCTCATCTGTAGCCAAGTTCCTGAGAGGCCAGTTCCATTAGCACAGCAGTTTCTTCTCTTCCATCCGCTGTGTTTTCCCCTTCCCTTATTCTGTTAGGAAGAAAACGGCTTCATCGTCTTTCACCACAGCCGTTTGGTGGTGTGCAGAGTAGGGGACAGTGCTGGTGATTGAAAAGTCCAAGGCACCATGTACAAAAGACAGGCACTCTACCAACTCAGAGACATCCTCACGCCCCAGACCTAGCCTTCTAAAGCACAGATTCCATTTTCCTGCCTCCCAGTGGTCACCCTCTCCCCTCTTCAAGGATGGCCCTAAGATCTCCAGAAGGATCCAGGACATCCCTTCAGGGTCTCTCTCCGAGGCTGGGTACTCCAACAGCAGCAGGGACCTGTTGCTCTCAGAACATTGACTCCCTGTCATCTTCCGTCACTGGTGGAGACGACTTCTCTGTGATGGCTGTGCCGTCAGCTTGACAGAAGCAGAGTTACCGGGGAGATGGGTCTCTGGGCATGCCTGTCTGGCGTCATCCTGATGGACAGATATCAGGGGGCTATTCCTTAGGCAGGGGGTCCTAGACTATGTTAGGAGGAGGAGGAAGTGAGCTGAGTGCTAGCTCGCGGTCCTCCTTCCTGGTCGTGGGGGCAATGCGACCAGCTGCCTCCGGCTCCTGCTTCCCCAGCCTTCCTGCTATGATGGGCTACATTTGGAACCATGATAAACTAAACCCTTCCTCCTAAAGTTGCTTTTCGTCAGGATGTTTGGCTATATCCACAGGAAGAGACTCTAAGACAATCCTCCAGTCACCCTTAGAGAACTCCTCGTCCCTTCCACATCCAGCTCGGATGGCTCCCTCTGTGAAGCAGGCAGGTGGCGGTGTTCTCATGACCTCATGATGTTACAGACCATTATTTGCATGTCAGTTCCTGAAATGGGACTCTTTTAGGGCCAGCTTCCTCATTGCTTTTCCGTAGTCCCCGTATCCATATTCAACGCGCAGCCGACCGTCCATAAACCTATGACCATACTCAACGCATAGCAGACGATCCATAAAAGAGCATGCTGTCAGAGTCACGCACACACCAGGAGTTTCCGGTCACACGCCCCTCAGCTGAAGCCCAGCTTTCTTCCCCCTGCTCAGGTTTGCTTTTCTCCGGAAAGTATCAAGTGCCAGCTAGAACAGCATGTGGGTGTCTTGAGGGTGCTGTGCGAAGAGCTGACGTCACCAGAGGACCAACAAGAATTGAAGAGAGCACTCAGAGATTACGAACAAAAGATAGAGAGGCTTCTGAAATGCTCTTCTGAGGTTCATACGACCCTGCAGTCCCCCCAGGGAGGTGCACCAAAGGAGAGGTTAGTGCTTTGTATGAAGAGCCATGCTTCCGAGCAAAGCCAGAAGGAGCTGTTTGCACAATCAAATGGCATTTGGATGATCATGGCTTTTTAGGTTCCATATTCCCCCCATTCTATTTTAATATGCAATCATGATTCCTTCCTAGGGATGCCTTGATCACAACCGAGAACGGCAGAAGGGATGCCCATGGCGAGCCACCACTTGAGATACCAGATAACCAGCTATCAACTGAAAAGGTGATAAATGTGGGTGATATATTTTACAAATAGACTTGATATAGGTTAAGTGGGCAACCATCCGGTTCTCATGAGCGTCGGTCTAATTATCAAATTGTCATCCTCAATTAAGATTTCCCACCTTACAAAATGCAAGGAAGGCCGCTCCTCGGAGAGTTAGAATGATGGCCACCAAAGCCATGGTGTGCCTAGCAGTCTACTGAGTGTGTTCCAGTGGCTCCTCATTGTGTCTGCTACTCTTGAGGTTGGATGAGGCTGACCTTATTCTTCACAGACGGCGGAGTATGTTGAGATGAATGGGCTCATTTGGCTTCTTGGTAGAGTGAATTTTGTTTCCCTTGCCAATTGGATTTGCTAGATTGCTGAAGGTAGAGAAGTTGGCCATATAGCACAGTGCAGGGTGCCAGCCAGCAGGTAGGTGTTGGAAAGGAATGAGGAACGCTTGTGTTGAGGGCTTTCACCTTGGACTGAGCCCTGAGGTCTGATGCAGACTCAAGCACTAGAGCCCGATGGTATCCCTTTATCAATTAAAGGGTGACAGTCGGCACAGTAGATGTCATCTGTGTGAGGCTTTGCCCTGAGCGAAGACATCTCAAGGACTTGTATTCTTCCCTGATTGTGGATATAAAGTACCACACCTGAGCATAAAGCATTTAAGTTTTACAGACATGTGAGTTTAAATCATTGTCTTTACTATTTTGCATATTTGCTTAGGCGATGGAACCCACTAAAAATTTTAACCAGACATTGGAATTAAAGCCTCAGCAAGAAGAAAGCATTATGGAGGAGGGAGAAAAGGATTGCAGCGCCTCTCTAAATGACTTACAGGAGAGGTAACTTCCTTCTCATCAGTGAGGACCACTGAAAACCCTTCCCAGTGACAGCGTGTGATATACGCACAGACGCGTATATATCATACATATCATATGGGATATATCACATGTATGGGATACATCATACATCTCATGTATGTATCAGATACCTGTATATGTGATACATATGTACATATATGCTATATATGTTCATTTATATATATGCTATATATGTATATACACAATATGCATGTAGATATACACACAGGCACACTTATTTGTAGATGCACGGGTTCATGTGTGCTTGGTGGCACATCCCTTTAACCACTAAGCCAGCTTGATACCCCTCTGCCTTTTACAGGAGTTTGTTTATTCATTGGTGACATGGGCGCATTGGTGGGTGCAGGTGTGTGGAAACAGAGGGCAGCTTATAGGAGTCCTCCCGTCTTATGGGTCCTGGGAATCAAAGTCAAGTCGTCAGGCTTGGCAGGAGGTGCCACTGAGCCGTCTTATCCATCCGCATCGATATATTTTTAAGACTTGTGTTATTCTTTAGTTGTAATTTTGGTGTGCGGCTCTAATTTAAGCAGAAATTCCTTGGGCATTTCTGCATGTACAGTAGATAGTGATATAAAAGTACTTCTATCTTATTTTAAAATTAAGTTTTAAAATTTTTAAATTTTAATGTTTTAATTTATTTAATTTTTTTTGTTTAACAAACAAGAAATGGGTTTCACTGTGTCATTCCATACAAATGCATACATACATATTTCATTATTCTTTGCCCTGCCCTCACTATCCCTCCCCCATACTAAATTAAATTTCTCCCAGGTATGACACACAAAGGGAGCTTCTTGAGCAACACCTGCAAGACAGCCAATCCAGGGTCACGTCTGACTTTCCCGGTGAGAAGGAGAGGAGCAGCGCCTGCCTGCAGGGTAAACTGGCGGAACTGCAGGTAACTTTTGAGCGTCATCCCTCACCGCAGCAGATTACACCCGTGAATATAGCTGCGGCAGTTTTGCAGAGGTCACACACATAAGATGTCTCTCTGTTAGACCGTGTTTCTCATGTTCCTCTCGCCTGGATTTGCTTTCAAGTACAAAAAGCCGGGACAGACTTTGGTTCAGGGTCTTCATTTGATGCACTGTGGTCTAATCTTCAGGGTCCTCCTACTTCCTGCAAGGCCTCCCACTTCCTGAAAGATCCTCCTACTTCCTGCAGGGTCCCCCCCCCCACTTCCTCTAGTGTCCTCCCTCTTCCTGCAGGGTCCCCCACCCCACTTCCTCTAGTGTCCTCCCTCTTCCTGCAGGGTCCTCCCACTTCCTACAGTGTCCTCCCGAGTCTCCTGTTGTCCTCCTTTTTATTAAGCAGCTCCCAGCCACACCTGTCATCTGGCTCCTCTGTTTTTCGTGGAGTGGGCCAAACCCATCAGATCTTTGATGGATTAAGCATGTTTTTAGCATGGTTAAGACATTGTATATATAATGAGTCAGTTGGAAATGTAAATTTGTCTCTGGAAAAGTGAACAAGTGAGCCTGTTGATCCTTCAGCAGGATTCTCAAAGGAGCCTTCCAAAGGCTGGAGACACAGAGAGCTCAGGGGTCATGAGTTCCATTCTCAGCATCCAGGTCAGGGGCTTATTACCTTCTGTAATTCCTGTTTCAAGAAGAGATCTGACATCGTACTCTCCTCTCTCCCTCCCTCTCTCTGTTTCTCTCTCTCTCTCTCTCTCTCTCTCTCTCTCTCTCTCTCTCTCTCTCTCTTTCTCCCTCCCTCTTTCTCTTTCTCTCTCTCTCCCTCCTCCCTCCCTCTCTCTCTTTCTC
>JADRCD010193994.1:1538-36111 GCA_019843815.1 Montemys delectorum
AGAGAGAGAGAGAGAGAGAGAGAGAGAGAGAGAGAGAGAGAGAGAGAATGCTAACGAGAAGAGAGAGAGGGAGAGGAGAAATGCAAGGAGCTGTAAGGAGACCAAAGGATACAGCATACAGGGTCCCAAGATAACCACGCCTTCCTGGTTCCAAAGCATGACAAACTTTCTCCGTGGTGATTTTTAGTGGGTTCCGGGTGGTACAGCTGGAAGATGTTTTGTTGTTGGAAAGAGAATGTGGATGCTCCGGGCACCACACTGGCCTACTAGACCTGGGGGAAACACAGTGGTGGCCCAGCACAGGCTGCTCTCAAGTTTGTATTCCCATTGGCTCTGGAAGTGTTTGTTTCCCTACAGACTTGCCAGCCAACCCTGGTTTTCATTATCTCGGGCTGTTTTTATTAATTTGTTAGGGGAAACTGACACTTACTGTCTTAAGCACCATTTCTTCAACTCCTTGCATGTGACCACTTTTTGGAATGTCTGTTTATCATTTTTATGTCTTCTTTTTGGCTTGTCAATTCAAACTACAAGACCATGTGTCTACCAAGATAGCCCAATATTCTAATAGGCAAGTCACACTTTGACATAGATGGAATTTACTTGTGCATAGAATGCAAAGTTACATTCTCAAAAACACAAAACAAAGCAAAACAAACCAAAGGCTATATATTGTCAGAAGAAAAATGATTCAGTGAGTACAGACTTCCGCCAGGGCAGTGTTGGGTATGAGTTTATAACTCCCTATGAACAAAGCTTGAAAATTTGTGTCCAGTAAGGGGGCTAGTAATTCTTCCCTGGTATATGCTCCAGAGGCTCAGGAGCCTGCTTCTTGTTATCTGGTTTTGCATCTAGTCTCCTTGGTCTTGTATGTTGCTTATATACACCAGTGAGCTTTGGACCCACTGTGAAGTCTTTTTGGTTCTCCCTTTAGCTACTTCACAATGTCCCTTTTTGCTGGCCCAAGATTTCTGTTTTTACCCTTTCAGAAATGATGCCTTAACACTCTTGTCCTTGAAGGTTTCTCCCCAGTGCCACTGCCATTTGCTGCTTTGGAGACAGATAACGGAGGACCTAGTTTTAGGGAAGACAGGTGACAATCTCAAAGTTACAGCAAGACAAAAAAAAAAAAAAAAAAGAAGAAGAAGGAAAACTCCAAGTCTCTAGCCTCCAGTTCTTTTGGAGTTTGCACATTTCCCTTGAAGTCTGCCAGGACTCGCAGGTCTGGATGGAGCTCTGTTTCCAGGTGGCAGTGGTGGACTTTTATAGCCCCACTTTCCATCTCACTCAGCTTAATTTTAATGGCTGTCTTTTCATTGCACTATCTGAGAAAGTGTTACAACCTACATTAAGTATAATCATTAAAGAGAAAGAAGAGAAAGTCCTTTGGCTTTTACATCTAAACTAAAGGTCATAGTGAGCAGTAGTCTTGGCTAATTTGAGACGAGCATTAGCATCGTGATTTTCTTACAGTCTTAAGCATCATTTCTTCAACTGCCTCCTAAACACCCGTTCCATTCCTGTGACACTCCGCACCTCTGCATGGCAAGAGCAGTCCCGTCTACCATCAAACCCATTTTTCAGAGAATTAGACAGAGTCATTTCCTTCTAAAGTCCTCCAGTAGCTTCTCCCCTCTGTGACCTGCTGACCTCCTTCCTGTGCCTCCTGCTGCTGCATTCCTTCCAATTGTTTCAACTCACATGCAGCCTGAACATCCTTCATGCTATGTATGTTATAAGTCTCTTTTTAGAAGGCTCCACCCTTCTTCTTCCTTTTGACTTGTTTGCTACAGCCCAGCTTTAGCCTGGCTTCCTTTTGTAAGTGTGTTCTCTGCCCTCTACAGTGAGTAACTGAGGATGTGTTTTTCAATCCACTCCGGCCACAGCCAGTAAGTAGCATTTTTACACTCTGCTCTGTAGTTCTTGCTCTTACCCTGCATGGTTCTCAGGAGACCTCAATAACCAGGAGCTAAGCTTTTTATCCACAATATTTATTGCATTGTCTTCATACAGGGAATGCTGGGTAAATATTAAGTAAGTGATCTCATCTCATGTCTTACTCCTGTTAGCAACAAAAATATTATTTAAAGCTATATGGGAAATCTTAGACATTTTTAAGGTGCCCTAAGTTACTATCAAACTGAGATTTTTAGAAATGTGTAATAATTTTAATACCTCCCTGTCACTGGAAAATTTATGGAAACTGGACATTCTATGAGTTTTTAAATGAGCTTTTCTCTGTGTGTAGTGTGTAAAGTCATGGGATAGAGTTATAGAAAACTAAAAAAACTAAAAAAAAAATCTGCTTGTATGAAGATATTTAGGGGAATATAGTGTGTCTTAGGCTTCTTTTAAATCCCCTATAGGATCAAGTATATGACTCACTTTTAACCAAGAGCTCAGTAAATATGTGTTGTTTGATTGACTGGTTGAAAAAAAATTTATATCCAATGCTGCCAAGAATCTCTTCATCTAATTTATTGAGTGCTGACAATTTTGTGATGCAACAAGGGAACCTGAGGATTATGTCATAAAGTTAGAGCATGGTAATTTGGGAAGCTGCTCATTGGTAGTCATCATGTCCACAACCTCTGCAATTGACAGAGAGGGTAAGTTCATCTGCCTTATTTATATAATATGCCCACTGCCAATGTTTGAAATCTCATTTTAGTCTTTTCCCAACCAACATTCTATAGCTTTGACACTTAGTTTTTTATAACAACAATTTTCACCTCCACATCTCTAGCCTTAAAATAAGATATAGACATTTCCAACCACAGAGCATCTAGACTCCAACAGACATAGCTCCTGATATCTAAGGTTTCAGGCAATGGTCCCCTAGTTTCATGTGTCTTTGACCCAAAAGAGAAGCAAACCATCATGGCAGGAGCCGTTGGCAGAAGCAGGTATCACCTCATGGCCAGAAAACAAATGAGAAAGAGAGGAATGCAACAGGGTTTCCAGGTCCCCTCCAATGACTTAACTTCCTCCAGTGATAGCTCAACTCCTAGAGGTTCTATTATCTCCCAATAGCACTACAGTGTGAGGACTAAGCCTTCAACTTATGGGACATTTGGGGATATTCAAGATCAGAACTATAGCAATAAATTAGTATATTGTGGAACAGTGTGAGACAGCTCTGCAGAGACTTCTCACTGTGAGTAAATGACTAGTATCATTGTCTTTACTGGGCTTTCTATTTTGGAATTTAGGTCTATCCTCACTGTCTCTTTCACCTTTGTATCCATGGTCCTCAATTTTAGTGGGGACTTTTAATCAATTCTTTGTCCTGAGTGCTCCTATCACCCAGTTACGTAAAAAGATACCACTCCAGGTGTTCTGAATAGAGTAAATGCAATTCCAGGAAATGAGTTAAATAGTGATGTAGCTGAGACACAAAAGAGAATGCTTAGCAAAAGTCAAAAACCTCTGTGACTTCTAGGGCCAGAAGAATATCAGGGAACACTGGCTTTCTCTTTTCTTTGTCTTCTTACTGTCCAGTCTCTGCCAATGACTTTTCTTGCTGAAACCAATATAGAATCTAATTAGTAGTCTAGACAAGGGTCAAGGGTGTGGGATCTTGCATCCATAACAAAAAGCACAGTAAAGGATGCCATTTTTGCATGATGCTTCTCAACCCACCCTGTCTCTGTCTCCTGCTCTGTTCAGCCTCCTATCTAGATAAGTACCAGGCTTGCAGACATCAGCTTCTATTGATTCTGGTTTCTTCTTCATCCTTTCCTACAGAATTACACTTTTTTTTTTTTTTAAAAAAATTGTCTGTCTTTATTAATGTGTATTGAAGTATCTGTTCTTTAACTTTCTTTTTCTTTTTATTTGTATTAGATATTTTCTTTATTTACATGTAAATTTTTCCTTTCCCAGGTTCCCCTCCAAACAAACAAACAAACAAACAAAAACAACAAGAACAAACCCCTTTTGCCTCCCCCTTCCCCATGCCTGCCACCCCACCCTCTCCCACTTATTGGCCCTGGCATTCCCCTACACTGGGGCACAAAACCTTCACAAGGCCGAGGTCCTTTCCTCCTATTGATGATCGAATTTTCAATCTTCTACTATACACATGCTGCCAGAACATTCAGTCCCACCCTGTATAGTCCTTGATTGGTGGTTGGGTCCCTAGGAGCTCTGAGGGTACTAGTTAGTAATTGTTGTTCATCCTAAGAGGCTGCAAACCCTTCAGCTCCATAGAACCTCAGAATTACACTTTTAAAAATAAAAATAAAATAAAACCCTTGGCTTGGGGGCTGAGGAGATGGGCCAGTGGACAATGTGCTTCCTGCACAAGCATTAGGATCTGAGTTCAGGTCTCTAGCATTCAAGTAAAATCTAGGTGTGGTGGAGCATGCCTGCAGTCCCAGTGCAGAGGGAGCTGAGACTGGTGGAGCTCCAGAATTTGCTCTTCAGCCCATGTAGCTGAATAGGTAAGCTCCAAACTCTCATAAAATAAGGTGGAGAGTAGAGTACAGCTGGAAGACCTCTGGTACTGACCTCTGGCCCTCACATGTGTACAAACATGTGTTTGCACCCACATAATGCACACCTCAGAACATATCCACATCCACACCATCCCTTGGATAACTCCCTATAATCATCCATATCATAAGATAAAACCTAACTCCTTCAGTATAACCTTTAGGAGATCCTTCACCCTGACATTTGGAGTTATTGTGGGCTATGAGTCCACCTAAAATCTCCCTAGCTGTATCTCTATCACTTCTATGCGAGAGCAGCTAGAAAGTGTCTATGGGCCCTTTCACACTTTTCATCCACTTAGAAAATGTACATTTTTCTTTTTATGGAATGTCACCTTTGAGGCTTTTTCTGGCTTTCACACTAGCTGCTTCTTCACATTGTACTCTGGAACTCTATTCTAGCCTTTCCCCTGCTGTACCAAACTGTCTACTTTCTTGCCTGTTCTCTTTCATGTAAACTGAATGGAACTTTGTGGAGTTTAATTGCTAAATAAATATTAACACTGGATATAGTCCCTGTGCCAGGACTTGCTTGGTTGAACGATTTTCATGGGCTCCAGCTGGGACCCTGTGAAAAGTGCTGCCTGGGAAGTGAGGCCTTTTTGTTCCCTGGGACCACATGCACCAGAGGCTCGATTTGTTCTACATGACCTATGTATTCTGAGTAGAGATTCAATTTGCAAATGATTTTGTATTAGTGTCTTCTGTTTTGCATTTCTTTCCTCCTCCTTTTCTAAACTATAAATTTTTAAGACACACCTGCCTGTGGAATCTTGATCATTACACACTAGGGTGTCCCAGAATCCTCTTATGATACATTGAAACTATTTTTGGTATGATGTTTTCCAAGGAGCAGAAAATCCCTTTGATATGGTAAATACATTCTAAATCAGTTCCACCTTTTTGGCTTGTAGGCCTTTGCAAGACTTGTCTGATGATCACAGCACTTTGGGGGCCCCTGTCCAATGACAGCCTTTTCAAAAGAACTGGTATTTCTCCCAAAGGAATAGGGACGGCATTTCAAAATTTTTGCTAACTTGATATGTTGCTGTGCCTAGTTTAGATGAAATGTTCATAATGCACAGAACTGCTTTGTGGAATCTTTTCATGTAAGACGTGAGCCATCACAGCAGCCCCACCTGGCTTCTTGTGTCTTTGAGGGGAATCCTTGGATTTCGTAGTGAATTACAATTGAATTGACTTATAGTGACTAAATTACCAGGGCCATTTAGTGTAAATGTTTTGGGTGCAGAAAAATGTAACACTAGCATTGAAACCAAGTGATAAGAAGGTCCCACTGCACTTGTCTTCCCAAAGCTTGACCATTGGTCCTCCATGCTCTGTGATAAGCACAGCAAAGCTAGGTAAGCAGGAACAGCTATGAGAACAATCTGACCTGGTTAGGTAGCGTTGGGACAAGCAAGATGGGGAGACTATATCAAATAAGACTGCAGTTCAGGTTGTCTAAGGTAAAATGGTGTCATTACACTTAAAGAGTGGTGTGGTGGCCTCACTCACTTTGTGATAATGGTGACGGCTTCAGTGGAGACATTCTTGGTTTGACTTCCCCCTTTGTTCTTCTTTGTCCAACCTGGGTAGAGAATGGAAATCAATATCAAAAAAACAGTGGTCTCATTTTAAAAAATGTGCATTTGGAGTATGAAAGTTGAAAGAAGTTAGACTGGTTAGTGTCTGTCTTCTCACTGAAGTAAATGTGGGTTGCTTTCCTATCTCTACCTTCAACAATTAAATATTTCTCAGGGCAGGAACTGGAAGGTTTCCACTTTTTGCAGTAAGTACAATGTCTGAAATATAGACAAATATATGTAAAATAAATTGTTAGATATGTGAGGAATGTATGGAAATCACATACAGAGTGAGTTCTAAGAGATTCTTCCTCATTCTGGATTGTGAATGACTGACAGCTCTTTCTGGACTGGCTTGATTTAAATTATCTTCTTGCAGTCCAAATATAGGTAGAGAATGACTGAATTATTTAAAATGAGTCTTTTCTTTTTAAAATACAAGTGGAGACACCATGGGCTCATTATTTAAAGATACAATAGTCAAAAGTAAACTGGTTTACAGCAGAAATTGCAGAAATGAGACATTTGCCAATATACAAATTAAGAGAGCCAATTAAAAAACCAAAATATCCAAATACTGACTGAAGCCAACTATTTGCATACAGACTAACAATCAGGCACTCTAAAAAGTATAAAATCTATTCACTAACTCAGAGTAAATTAGGCTTTTATCTGTACAAGTTCCTCACAGAAATAAGATACAACTTAAATGGTGACTATTTTACTATAAAAACCTATAAAAAGAATGATGTCAAATTAGGAGAACAAGTTCCGTCAGAGGAGCTCAGAAGTTGCTCATGGGCCAGTTATGACCACTGGATGAAGATTATGTAGAAAGGATAGGATCTATTCTAGCAGAAGATGATGTATGCAGAGCTTCAGAAATCTGGAGAAAGGCATCATGAAGGAGCCACAAGAAACTCACTATGTTGGGTGGGTCTGGGAAAGATGCTGGAATGCTGGAGAAGCATGGTAAAGGACTCCCACTGGGGCAAAATGGAAGACAGTTGCTCCTGTGTAGAAGAGCTTTGGGGTCATGCTTGAGGTATTACATACTTGGATTGTTTGGGTGTCTGGTGTATGGATACAATGTCTTAAGCACTGGAATATGATGAATGATTCTGGATTTTTTATTTTGGAGTATGATGGCAGTCTTATTGAGGATTAGTATCCTAGGATAGGGATAAGCAGAAATGTCTAATAATGGAGGAAAGATAAAGCCTGTTCTTAGGTGGTAAAGAGGAAATTGACAAGTGTTCAAAGGAAAATAATAAATAATTTTGAACTGATTTGTTAGAGCAGATAGAGAAGAGGGAGATCTGAAATGATGCCTTTCTCTTGTATTGGTAAAGTTCTAGATTTCAGAGCCTCCTGAAAGGAAAGGAAGAGGCTAGGAGATGCAGCTGTGATGCGTGAGAGAGCTCTATAATAGCGAAGGGTAAGGGCTTCGAGAGTATCCGCTATAGACACGTGTGCACATCATTACAGAGATCCAGGGAACAGATTATGCCAAGAGACTTCATGTTAGGAGACAGTGACCTATCTTATTGTAACAGGGGGATCCCTTGTAGGGAGTGAGATTAGAAGGACACAGAGGACAGTGTGTGGGGTGAAGAGCATGAAGAGCATGGAGTAAGGAGTGGAGAGATACCTGAGTATGCAGGAAGCACCCGCCAGTGTCTAAACTACTCATTTCCAAACTGTTATCTGAATTAGTTAGTGCCACTGAATGATCACAACCAAAAATTTAAAGTTGTATCTCAGAAATATTTTCTCTATTATAGGTTTTCCTCCCTGCCCTGTATATAGTTGTGTCCCTTAATACTTAACTTTCTGGTTCTTAATCATACTTCATTATTTGAATCAAGAGGCATACACAGACAGACAACAGTATTAAGAACAATGCATTGACTCCAAAATGTGATTTCTTGATCTAGACCCAGCACAATGGTGGCCATTTAGGCTTCTCTTCTCCAAGGCTTTTGACATAGACAGCTGGTGTAGAAAGGAGTTCCCAGAAGCAACCAGATCCAATCCCTTGATCCTGAGTGACAGACCTTCCCACTCTAGCTTTGACCATTCCCCTGAGTTCAATATACAAGTAATGATTGCTATACATATATTTCAAATATGGTATGTCCAAAATGCACTTTTGATTTAATCTTTTAAACTTGCCCCCTCCCAGTGTTAAACCCCCCTAAAGGGGATAATCATTTAGATACTTTTGGCCCCAAACTAGGAGTCACATTAAATTCCCCTTTCCTTCCACATTTTCATCAGTGGTCTGCCTGAATTACCTTCCAAATAGTTTCTGAGTTGACCCACTTCTCTTCCAAATACTAAAGCCCACATCCAAACCATTGCCCCTTGACTATGTGACTATAGTTCTTCGTCAATCACTTTCTGGCTTTCATTTTCATTCTCTTCAAGTACAAACAGCTGATATGTGGCTGCAGGTCCACTTAGGACTCAACACATTACAGAATACAGGTTGAAGAAGGTAGGTGTTGGCAGGAGGTTTAAGGTTCTGGTACATAGAGCCTTCTGGATGCTTTGGAAAAGCCACCATTTCTAGCAGGTTATTGTAATTTATCATGCCTTCAAAATACCATACCTAGTTATTTCACACAATTCAAAGTCTCCAGCTTTGCTTCATGTGTGTATCTACCTCCAGAACTCTTGCTACCTTTGGGTAGAACTTGAGATTGTTCTTCACTTTGGGCTTTGGCCAACTTTTGGCTCTGCAGCTATTTCCCACTCCCATTTCTTGCCCTTTATCTGATAATCAGAAT
This sequence comes from Montemys delectorum, assembly GCA_019843815.1. Classification (NCBI taxonomy): domain Eukaryota; kingdom Metazoa; phylum Chordata; class Mammalia; order Rodentia; family Muridae; genus Montemys; species Montemys delectorum. The sequence continues at coordinate 10,413 of JADRCD010193994.1, forward strand.
GTTTTCAGGCTGAATTGACAAACTTATAAAGTAGCATAAAGTTAATTATTTACATTATTGGAAAATGACCTTTAATTAATGATGTCTTTATTCAGCCTTCACTTCTGTCAAAAATACTCATGGGGCAGAGGCTGCTGGGAAGAAAAAGAGAGGAAGAGAGAAAAGAAAGAGGAGAGAGAGAGGAGGAAAAGGAGATAGATGGGAAGAAGATGGAGACAGAGTAGGAAAGAGACAACACACACACACATGGGGGGGCAGAGAGACAGAGAGAGACAGAGAGACAGAGAGAGATGCTTGAAAGTCTTAAGTCACATGACTGTGGAGGCTAGAGGCACAAAACCAGCAGAGTTGGTGGCACTAAAGACTAGAGATACTGGAAAGAGCTGATCTCATAGCTTAAATCCAAAGATAATTTAGTGAAAAAAAAATAATTTTGCTCTCAGAAATCAGGAAAATCTATTAAAGTACTGGGGTCATGGAACAGGAACACCATCACCATGGAGAACAAGGCCCACCCATCACCATGGAGAACAAGACCCACCCAACACCATGGAGAACAAGGCCCACCTATCACCATGAAGAACAACGCCCACCATCACCATGGAGTACAAGGCCTACCTTCACCATGGAGAATATTTTGCTTTACTAAAGGCAAGGGATTCAAACAATAACTGCATTAAAAAATACTCTGATGGCAATGTCTTGAATAGTGTTTGACTGAGTCTCTGGGTACTGTGGCCTATCTGGGTCATTGAAAGAGCCTTCCTTTGTGAGTTGGAAGCTATAGAACACCATGAAGTAGCTATGAGGTTTTATATAGCATGGGGTTTTCATGTTTTCCTTAGGTGCCTTCTCAAGAGCCACCTTTCCTCCCCTTTAAAAACTCATTTGAAGGACGTGCAGAGTAGGTTATCAAGACTCTAGCTGAGCAGGAAGGAGCTCATGCTTTGCTTTCTCTGTGATTAACTGAGTGGTCAAATCAAACAGCTTAAAATCTCATTGCTATTTGGGTGTTTGGGTAATTATTTTAAAAGCTACTTAGAGCTGAGTTACCGAGGGCTGTGGATACTGTTGGAGAAGGTTACTGGCCTTCATGTGTCACCTGTCTTGCTCAGTATTAACTCTCACACAGGATCTAGTCTCTTGGGATGTTAGACAAATCTTTGTAAAAGGAATAAGTGACATTTTAGTTCTCAGGGAAATATACTCTTACCTTTTCCTTTTGTATAAGGTGCCTTTTCAAGACTGCAGCGCTCTGACCTGTATGTCGTGTGGCTTCTTCAAGGATCAGTTTAGGAGCAAGGTGTGGTAGTGCACACCTTCAATTCTAGCACTTAGGAGCCAGAATCAGGCATATCTCTGAGACTGAGGAGCCTAGCCTGATCTACAAAGCAAGTTCCAGGACAGCCACGACTGTACAGAGAAAATAAATGGTTTAAGATGTAGAGGAGAGAACAGTACAGGGTATAGTGTAGTATTTACTGTCTCTTGTGAGACTGGTCAGATTACTAGAGTTCTTTGTGTGCTCCACTTTCTCTCCTATAGGCAACGAAGCTCATGGTAGCAGCTATCTACAAGTATTGGAAATCTAAGTAAGAATTCATGTGATGTCATTGGTAGAGTTTTTTATCATTAGACATATTCTACAATTTCATCATCATTCAATTATCACTTGTTCTTTTTAAGCCATTCCTTTAATTCTTGTTGGAAAAGAAAAAAGGAGGAGGAAGAGAAAGAGGAGGAAGAGGAGGAAGCAGCAGCTATTGCTACTGTCCAGTTGAGCGGTTCTTCAAGCAGTTCCAGCATAAGCACCCACCTGCTGCTTGTGCAGAAGACTGCTCTGTGAATTTTTGTCTCCCACCAGCTCCTTTTCAAAGCCAGCATCATGGCAAGGTGCTTGCCTCTTCCACTCTGGCTCAGACCTACACTCCAAATCCCAAATACCAAAAGCTTCTTTAGATTTAGAAGCCCCTCTAAGGCCATGAAGAAACTATGACCAGCTACCCTGGCCCCCTTCATATCTTCACTCTTATATCAGTGACATTTCCCTTCATTATATTTTGACTGACACTAGCTAAGCCCAACTGTGAGGCAAAAGGCACTTACATTTCAACAATATTTTACTGTCATTTCCTCCTGTTATTTAGTTTGGACTTAGATGTAAAGGACATTGCTCAGTGCCTGGGGACCAGAGTCAGGCTGTTGGTGGTCACAAGGACCGATGGTTTCTGGGGAGAAGAAGGGTGTTAACCAGGTGCTTTGGCCAGCTTCCAAGTTTGGCTCAGTGAATTTTACCTCCTGAAATCCCCCTTGTCCTTTCAATTGGATATGGTATTCCTCTTGGCTTCCTGTCCAAGCTCAGGTCCATGGGACTGTGGTATGGCTGCAGAGCAGCTGCTGCATTCCACCACTGAGGTGCTGTTCATATATTCCAGTGGTGGATGAAGTGAGAGGCTTAGGCACAGCTTGGACAAGGTATCAGCTTGCAAAATATTTGCGGACCCTCTGGGATGGAGAACTCCAGGCAAAGTAGGGATGCTGTAGTGGTGATGTGGATTGATTCATTGCTATCTCCTGGAATGTTATGGGCTTTAGCACTGTGGACCAGAGCCCATGTGGTTACTTGTTCTGCCAGTCTGATAGCCTGTGTGAGAGGAGCTGCAGGCAGCATGAGGCTCACAGCAGGATGCTGTGATTGACAGGAATGGGAAACCTCAGGAGTGAATTTCAGCTGCTAGGTCTGGCCAGATGGGAGAGGCCTCCCATGTGTGCATAGATGGAGATATGGCTTTCAAGAATATCTGGCCCACTGAATTACCTTGCATTTCAGAATTTATATTTTTTGGTGGGATGCTTAATGGCCCATAACCAGAAGGAATTTGATAAACACAGTAATGGCAACAATGAGATCCTACACATTGACAGTGAAAGCAAAACACCTCCCTGTGGGAGACTTCCATGACTACACATAGAGAAGAATAAAAGAAAAGGAAAAAAACTGAAATATTTAATTTTACGGAGCAGCCAAGACTCTATTTATCAAGAAGAACTTGGAAATCTCAGTTTCAAATTGTGGAAATAATAGTAAGCACATTCATCTTGGACCTTCTGGGAAATGTCCAACCTTTATTTTCTGCAGGGAATCTGTTCTCTCCCACTGTTTCACACATGTCTGAATCTAGCTTAAGAGGTCAACATCAAGATCCCAGAGGTTGTGGAAGAATGAAGCCAGTGATGGTTTGGCATCCACATGACCGTGGTGACTGAATTTAGTAAACTGAGCCTAATTTGTTCCAATGAAATCAAGCAATAACTTCAAGTTCAACCACAAATATATGAAAAGTCCTGGAGCTATATAAATTCCCTCTCTTCTTTCACCATCCCCTTCTCCCCTCAGCCATTCCAGCTTCCTTTTTATCTGAACAGGCTCTGACATTGGGTTCCCCCCTCACCCCCCTTCTCTGTGCATTTTCTTTAACCCCATTCTGATTACCAAAGAAGTGAAAAACAATGACCCAGGAAGACAGTCAACTGAAACAGTTCTTTCTTCTTTGCTCCTGAGTCGATACTTTAAAAAGTACAGAAGACAAAATGAAGACAGATATTAGGAACTAACAAACTCGAAAACTGTTAGAAATCACCTTGGGGAGATTGCCTTCAGAAGCGGGGCAGAAGCCTTGGGAAACACTAGTCTGTTCTTGCTACTTTCCAGTATTGTTTTGAGAGGATGCTCAGCCTCCTGCTCCCGATCAGTAAATCTCAAGTCAACAAGACAGCTCAGCTGAGTGCCAAGTGTCCAGTAGCTGAGAAACCCACTGAGAGAAAATGCCTAGACCTTCCCAAACCTCCAGGCTATGTGGTTATAGGCGAGGAGACAGTTACTTTCCAGAATATGGGCTTATGCCACCTCCATAAACCCAACTCTATGTCACCACCCTCCAATATTTGTTTCATATTTCTCAATTTAATTTTCAGACTCTGGAACAATCACTGAAGACCCTTGTCACTGCTCTGCATCTCTTGACTGTAAGGGCCTGTATCAGCCCAGGACGCCCAAGACCAAATTCTCCACACAAAGGAGATTTATTTGCCCCAGAGGGACAGAAGGTAGGGAATAAGAGACAAGGACAGGAGATAAAGGACTAACTAGGGAGAAGGGGAAGGGAACAAGGGAGATGGGCAGGGCTATTTTTCTCAGAAGACAAAGGGACAGACTGGATAGAGAGGAGTCAGATGTGGCCCATAGGCAAATGGTGGCTTATTAAGATAAAAGGGGAAACCCTGTGTAAGGATGAAGCGTTTAATTTTAATTAGACATGTTTATTAGGTGAGCCAAAGGGGGCTTTTGATTGATAGACATCAATACTTTGATAGCTGGTAGTCAGATCAGGAGGAGGACATGAACAAATAAGGAAATAGACTTCTGGCTAGCTTTAGGAATGTAAATCCAAAGGTTTTTAGCCTAGTAGAGGGAATTGAGGAGAAAAGCAAAGCCTGCCAGGGCAAAGCTTGCCATGCTCAAGCAGAGTCCCTTCAATGATGAAGAGCGGTATAGCACAAGCCATTTCTTCTTCTGTACACACAGAGTCAATAATTACAGTTTGAAATTTTGTGCATTGGACAATTTTCTTTTACCATTAGTTTAGAGAGATTCCCCAGAGTATCCAGCTAGCTGTCAGTTGTAGTTTTTCAACTTGTCAGGGTGGTCTCAGATTTCTTCTGTCTCTTCTCTTCTTCCCTGTCCTCCCACCCCATCCCATCCCATCTCATCCCATCCCATCCAATCCCCTCCCATCCCATCCCATCCCATCCCATCCCATCCCATCCCATCCCATCCCCTCCCCTCCCCTCCCCTCTCCTCTCCTCTCCTCCCCTCCCCTCTCCTCCCCTCCCCTCTCCTCCCTTCCATTCTCTCTTCCATCCCCTGTCCTTTCCCCTCTCCTCTCCTCTCCTCCCCAGGCCTCATGAATGTTATGTAAGCATTCTTCCATAGAGCTATATCCTAGCCCCATGCCCCCTTTTTCAGGGGGTGAGGAGACCCCTGTCACCACTAACTGCTATGAAGCCATAGTTAAGGGAGATGAATCAACAAGGTCTGGGGAGTGTAAAGTTATTTGTTCAAGTGATTTATTTGCACATTCTTGATCCCTCTAAGCCCTGTCTTAAGTGTTTCTTTCCCTTTGGATAGTGGATTACTTTCCCTTGATCATGCACTTTGATGGATCTGAAGATGCTTAAATCATAACAAAATGATCTGGTCATATGGCCACTTACTATCTCTTGCCTGGTTTTTGTTTTCAAGTAAGGCCCATACCTGCTTATGCAATGATGGATAGTTAACTATTGTAGACAATGTAGGTTTGTTTTAGAGTAGGATCCTCTCTTACACATTATTGTGGATTCCACAGAGCACCCTTATCCAATGTTTTAATGAGATTAAATAGCTCCATCCTTGTTGTGTATCTGCTGGATCATATGGTTCATGATCCAGTATTACCTCTGGGAGTGCATTTCCTGTTATCAACCATAGATTAAATTATGGTCCTTCTGAGTCACATGATAAATGGAATGAAGCTTACTCAATGTCTAATATAATACCTTATTATTATCTTCACATTTGAGAGAGGACAGCCAAACATTATGCATCTCTCTCAGTGGTAAAATGTATGTGACATATACTTTTTCCTGAGGAGAAAACATCTATTCACTACAGATGCAGAGCGAATAACATAGCAAGTAAGTGATCCCACCCAAGCCCAACTCAGTGAACCAGTGAATTTATTGGGTTATTTCCAGGGCACAAGCTATGCAAAGGCAGCCACATCACTGCACAGCCCAACCCAGAGTGAGTAACAATACTGATGCAAGAGGCTGCATCTCTGGAGCTCCTTGTTCAACCTACAAGACAGGAGAGTTTCTTCCTGCAGCAATTGTGGCTGCTTCTATAACCTTAGAGAGGGGACTCTGAGTCCTGTAAACTTCTGACTTTTCCTAGGCCAGTTTTATTTACTTCCTGAGTTCTAGGTGCCTTCCTCCTTCCAGGAGGAACTCTTTCAGTTCTGAAGTCACAGCAGCACAAAAGTATAGCAACTTGAGGATTCTCAGCTACCCTATATCCTATCACCCCTAAAATCTCACCAATGTAGCCAGATTTTGAATACTCCTGAGATCATATCTAACTCTCTGGTCTACGTGTGTAGACTTAGGGCATGTAAGACACTCTTTTATGTTCACTATATCTGATGTTTGGCCTCCTGGTGATCACATGGACACAAAATAAAAGAATTTTGGACACAAAATAAAAATGTTCCACATATAATGTTAGCAAGTTTTACAAAGTGATCTAATGATTTATTTCCTTTTATTTTTCTAGGATTTAGGATATCATCACTCTGGGCATTGACACCAAGAATACAAACTAGTATACTTCAATAGAAACCATAGCAAAATCTGTATCTTAGAGGCATGATATGTATGCTTCATATATTTATATCACAAACATTATGTGTATGCACATGTATATATAATGCATACAAATATATAGGGCAAAATTTATAGTATTCACACCGTATAGAATAATACCATTATAAATATTTTTGGATGTCTGGTCCAATAATGTTATGCCTTAATCCTAAAACTAAGAAAAAATAAATGCATACATGTATTCCTTGCCCTATATATTTACTGTGTGGTTGCTGAAAGATTGAAGAGGCATTAGCATCATTTAAGGTGAAGCCCAGGGTTCTATGCATTTTAGAAGAAATTTTGCCTAATCTAAGAAACCAGGGGCAACTTCTTAAGGAAGTGACTTATAAATTATTTTACTTTAAAGCACATCAAAATTTTTATCTTAATTTTCAGTGTCCACATACAATTTTATTCTATGAAATTATATATATATGTATATATATTATAATTTTTGCAAGTCTTTATTAGCAGGCATGCAGATTATCTGTTCTGTGATCTATTCTATACAATGCTATATACTAGACAGTGAATTGGCACAAGGGTAGATTATGAACCCTGCTATTATCTGTGTCTTACCTGTTAGATCTATGCATATTAGACTTGATTAAATGTACATTATTTTTATCTTTATATATATATATATATATATATATATATATATATATGTGTGTGTGTGTGTGTGTGTGTGTGTGTGTCTATGTGCATGTGTGCATACATGTGTGCATGCATGAGTATGTGCATGTATATGTGTGTGTATTGTTTGTTTCCGCACACACATGGTAGCTGGCTTGGGAACTTCTATGGATTCTCCTGTCTCCATCTCCCATCATGCAATAGAGAGTTCACATTTATGTAGATTCTAGGGATCTGAACTTTGGACTTTATGTTTGCAGAGCAAGCATATTCTCACTGGATCATCTCTTAGCTTTTAAATAGCTGTTACCTTTATCCAGATGCTATCTATACAAAACATGTGTGTTGATTTACATACATACAAAATATATGGAGTTATTTCTCTCTGAAATGTAAGCAAGACAAACTCCAAGTGGTAGATTTGGGGAAATTACTACTTCATGCTTTTCTGTAGTGTAGGAACCTTTAAAATAAATATAAGCAGTTTTCCACATTATAATCAAAATATTTCTGTCATCCTTCCCATATCACTCAGTATTTTGATTGGTTTGCTGGCAGTCCTTTTCTTAGGATAAAGTACATTTAATACGATTCAACATTCAACACCGTCCAACAAATGGTAAATTTCTTTTTCTCCCATACAAATAGCTCCTGAATATCACCAGAACCATAGGACCAGAAAAACACCAAGACTTGCTAATTAATTCCTTCTCTGCTCCTCACAGCCAGCTCGGTTGATGCTCTGAGATAGCTACTGGGCTGAAGAACGGTGGGCCGACAACCATATGTTTTTATAGAAAATGTATGCTACGCTAAGAGTCTCACAAGAACCCCATACCCAGAGTCTTTGCCCAGTTCTTGTATGTTTCCTCTATTCACACCTAAAATATAGAATTTCCATGGTTAAATCACTCAGAATAAGCTCTATTACATTGAAGTCACATTTCTGAAATTCCAATGATGGAGTAAGCTTACCTAAAGTGTTCATTTCCATACACAGGGGAGGACCTGTGTGTGTGTGTGTGTGTGTGTGTGTGTGTGTGTGTGTGTATCTGTATGTGTGTAAGAGAGAGAGAGAGAGAGAAGAGAGAGGGAGAGAGAGAGAGAGAGAGAGAGAGAGAGAGAGAGAGAGAGAGAGAGGTAACTTTGTATACCTAGTGGAGAACCAAGAAAAATTTGTTTGCTTACAATACTAATTTCACCAACAGGATAACCTTGTGCCCACCCAAGATAACTTTAGTTCAGTGATATCACAACTGTTTTTTGTTCACCATACATTCATTACAATAGTTTTCTGAGCTTTGACTATATGATTCATGGCTCTGTGACATGCTAGTAATACAGATAGGACTTGATAGCTGCTCAGCCTCTGATACTTGCTGCTTCGTGATATTTGATCACATGACAGTGTATCTTTTCAATGGGGTTGAGAACAATAGAAGGTTGAACAACATAAAGTTGCTCAAGAAGCTTAGGTTTAATGACTTATGTTTTAACTCTAGGGTGAAGTGGAAGCTTCTCCATTCTTTGGAAAGTTAATTATGCCAAATGACGTTTCGCTGGGGCATACAGGTGAAAGGATGTCTTGTTGAAGTAGACACAGGTAAAAGAATGTTTTCCTGAAGGAGATACATGTAAAAGGATGTTTTGATATAGCAAACATGTGAATGGACTCGTGATGAAGGAGTGTAAGTACAACCCCACAGACAGTGGGGGATGAGTATTGATTTGGTTTGCTCCATTTTGCTATTTTTTTTTTTTTGCTAAAGACATGCATGTATTGGTTTGCCTTACATAGTGTTATTGAGCTTAACTTGTGGTAATGCCACCATTGTGAGAAACTCACCAAAGAACTGCTCAATGAGGTTCCTATGGTAGCTTGCTGCTTCTGCTGCCTCACTTCAGGCCAGTTAGCAAGTCTGGTGGTTTCTTCAGGATTGAACTATGGCTTCTGGTTTGTGCCTGGTGTCTGCCTACAGAAGGACTAGATTGTAACTGCCAGTTCATGTGTAGTGTCTGCCTGCCTGCCAAGAGGACTGGTCTGTAACTGCTGAGTCTTGGTGTTTGCTATGGGACTGAGATGCTGAGACAAAGACGACCGAGCTCACCCCTAAAGAACTGTTGCTGAACAAATCCACTTCCGCCATATCCTAATAACTCTCCTCTTCCACTATCTCTGCTGGGTGGTGGGCTAGAGAAAAGACTGAACTCTTATCAAAAGTACATCTCAAAAAATTTACGTCCACACCAGTGTCTTTTTGTGCTTAGGTTTTATGAAGATAGAGTGGGAATCACCGTGAGTAGGGTATAGAAGTCACTTACTATCTTGGGGTTAAGCTGTGCCTTTCTATCCAGTAGAAATATATATATGTATATATACATACATATATATGTATATATACACATATATGTGTATACACACACACACACACACACACACATATATATATATATATATATATACATATATATATATTTAACAAAATCAAATGAACCTGTGTTTGGTGGATATATGTTTAGAATTGTAATTTCCTCTTGGTGCATTGTTCTTTTGGTGAGTATGAAGTGGCCTCACTTATATTTCAGTTTATAGCCATAGACCCTGGCTACTTTCAGCCTTGCTCAGAGGAGCTTCTTTTTGGTGGCAGTCAACACAGGGATGCATCACTGCTCCCAGTGCTGAGGGTCAGAGACTGGCTGCTCAGCCTTAAATGGGTAGCTTCAGTTAGTCTCCACATCACAAATGAGGCTCAGGAAACGCTGTGAAGAGGTAATAGAAAATGCAATATCCAGAGAATGGGGAGGGGTGCTGTAAAATGCTAGCTTCTAGACATTGAAACTCCACTCATGAACAAAAGTGGCTGTGGGTATCTGTGAAAGACTTCATAATGCTGGACGATGGTGGCATACGCCTTTAATCCCAGCAACTGGGAGGCAGAGGCAGGCGGATTTCTGAGTTCGAGGCCAGCCTGGTCTACAAAGTGAGTCCCAGGACAGCCAGGGTTATACAGAGGAACCCTGTCTTGAAAAATGGGGGGGAAAGGCCTTCATAAGGTCTAGCCAAAATGCCACATAGATGAGATAAATGATCTCCAGCCTCTACCCCATACTGACTATCTATTGACAATGTGTAGTTGCTGGAAAGGGAAAGAACCATTCTCTATTGAGAAAGTGTCCACTGGTAATTTTTTCCATGTTCTGGTGGGTGACCCCATGTTCATGCACATTGGGAAACACTAACTGGAATTAATAAGTTATCAAAAATACACAGAAACATAGGGATATGATATGTTTTGGGAGCTGTGGGGAGAAATGGGACATACATGAGATCATGTTTCACTGTACACATGTATGAAGTTGTCGAAACAAGGAAAATATTTTAAAAATTAAAGAAATTCAAAAAATCTACTTTGTGATTAAAATGTAGCTGTTAGGTGAATACCCAAGGCCTAGGACAAAGAAGTCAGAGCCTGAACTACCTATTGGATGTAGAAAGTAAGCAACCGCTGGAACATCCCTTTTAAGCCCGTGTAGTGGGCACAGCTGTACTCTCTTGCTAGTGGTCCCACGTTGTTGCTGGAACTAGAATCTTGTCTGTTTCTCCTCTCTCCACATGGAACATAAAGCCGACTTCCACGTTGAAGTCTGAAGGAACAAAAGCTGAAGGATGGTTGAACACTTTCTGTACCCTGCCCCTTCCTCGGGCTTGTAGGTCATGGCTAGGCTAGAGGGACTATCATAAGTATAAAGCTGCCATGTTGTCTGCCCCAAAGTATCTGTTATTCAAGTGTGAGTTTATATCTGGACATACAGTGAATACATCTCTGTATGTCTGGGAAGACACTTTGTCTCTAAGGTATTGATAGCCAATTTTTTGTTGGAAGTGTGGTGGGCAACAGGCAAGAATTATGCTATCTGATCACAACTGTAAGGTTCTAAAGTGAAATATGGTATCCTGAGCTGATTTATAGTATATTGGAATACTTAAGGATGTGGCCAGTTTCCCTGTACTTACACTCCTTGTGAGATGCTATGGTTGAGGTTGTGTGGCATATGGATAAGAACTGGCCCCAGTTTTATTATGTTGCTCCGGTTGTTCCCTGGGACTGGTATCTACAGAGTCACAGTTGCTTTCAAAGCATTTGATTGGATGAGCATGCGCAGTTGTCGGTGCTTCCGGAGGAAATGTTCTCTCCAGCCACTTGAGGTTGAAAGGCTTGAGGGCTGCTCTGGGGCATTTAATGGGGACAGTAAGCTTGGTCATGATTTTTCTGGATCACTGTCACCCACCTTTTCCACTTGCCAAGTTGACTAAAGGTCACTGAATTTTTCTTCATTAGAACATGAATTGTCCCGGGAAACATGAAATTGCTGCTAAATGAAAACCAGTTAAAAAGCTGAGGCCAAAAATTGTTGGCAACCTCCATGCTAAATTATGCCGTCTGCACATTGCAGGCAGCCTGTGGGTCCTCAAGCTGTCGCAAATAACTGGGGAATGTGGCTCCTTCTCCCAACAGGAAGCGCCCCTGCCCAGTGGTCTGGGCCGCGGGCCATAGCTGAACCTTACAGCCACTCCCTAGGAAAGCTTTCCATTTCACCCACAGATGAAACTCTTCTGTCAAGAATAAATTTTGCCTAATTAGCTCTTGTAAGGGTGAAGCACTCCGACTCCTCATGGCTGGCAAACACTCTTTCCCTCTCATTTCTTCCCCTCTTCCTTTTTCTTTCTTTCTTCCTTCTCTCGTCTGTTTTCTTTTCCCCTTTCTTTTCCTTCTCCATCTCTCCTTTCCTCTTTCCCTTTCTCTCTCCTTTCCTTTCCTTTCAAATACAAATTTATCAAAGGAGAAAAAGTCACCACAGTAGGTCCTTCTTCCCAGCCCTTATCCTCATGAAGGAAAGTTTGTTGTGGGCACCATGCCTCTCACTTAAAGCTCTTCCTCTATGACACCTGGCAGTACATTGCCAGGGCCTTCTAGGGCCTCTTCAAACTCAGATTTTTGGGTATAGCCCTACCCCCTCGAGTGCCCTCTCCTTTTCTCTTTTACTCTTTTTTTTTTCACTCGTGTATGTGTGTGTGTGTGTGTGTGTGTGTGTGTGTGCGCGCGCACATGTGTGTTTACACTTGTGTATAAGTCTTGGCCTTAGAGTGAAGAGACCCGGCATGGTTATCAAATAAGTCCTCATTGTGTATTTGGCAAAGAATCAAAGTTTATATAGCTCAAGTGAGTAAACTAAGTAAGCTCAAGTGAACAGTTTGTGTTATTCCAAAACTCTGTTCTAGGTGAATCTAAAGAACTGGCTAACCATGTGAATCCTGGAATCTTAGGCTTGGAATGGAGGCTTAGGCTAAGGGTGGAACATACTCGAGGGTTCTCCCACTCAGTAAGCAGGTGGCTGCTACTGTCACCTGCTTTTGGATGGGTCTCACCTTTCCCACAGGTAAGGTCGACGAGACAGAGCTAGGCTTTCCCAGGCAAATGGTTCCTGTCATGAACATTCTCCTTAGGAGGCACACTTTGCTTTATTTAGCTTGTGTCTATGTGAGATTCACTATCTCAAGATAGCTATTCTAAGCACCTCTCCCTGCCCAGATGTGATTGAAAGAGGCATCAGGATGTACTTAGATTAAGATAAGGATTGGGTATAAAGGTGCAGCTCAGTAGTAGAACCCTTGCCCAGCAGGCAAACCTCTGTCTGAGAAGACAAGTGGGCTTGTGGGAACTAAGGAATGAAGATGGTCTGTTCATGTCAGGCCTCGAGACTGCTTCTCTGTGATACACAGTGGCTGTTATACTCAGGGATTATTTTCTTTTCCCATAAAAATGATTCTCCATGTAACAGTTTTACAATCAATGTCACAGGAGAACCAAAACCAACATTTGACACTGAAAATATGAAGGGCTGCAAGGTCTGTCCAAAGCTAAATTCCAGGTCACAAAGTTTTATGTATAAAATGACTTTTATGCTGTAAAACTATCATAGACTAAAATCTTCTAAAGGTTGGACACAACTGTCACAAGATAGAGCAAGTGATTTAGGCCATCTTCTGATGACCAACCTGGATTTCCATGTATTTAGGAATGAGTGGGATTGTACTGTTCTTAAAAGGAAAAAACCCATAAATGTTGCTGAAAAATAAAAAGCACAGATTCTGGAGTTATAAGGGCTTTATTGTATAGTTCAAATGTGGAATAAATATAAATCCTGATGTTTCCTAGAAGGCTACTGTGAAGGCAAAGTGACACGATGGATGAAAAGAGATTGTAATACATACAGATACTAGAAGAGGACTCAAATATCTACAAAGCACACAGCAGGGAGGCCAGTGGTGACTGCTCTACTTACAAAGTCGCCCTGGGATCAGGGTGTATGTGTGAGGAGTGTGTGAGGAGTGTGTGAGGAGTGTTGAGGAGTCTAGTTGGTAGCAAATCTATTCTGAGATTGTACTAGCAAGTGGCCACTATTTAATTATTCATTCTATACCTTCAAATTTCAGTTTGTACATGGCTTTGCCTTGTAATAGCCACTGGGGGTGTGGTTACAATAGGCTTCTTTAGGAGGGATAGGTCCAGGACCATTAACTAACTAGTTATATACATTTTAAGAATTACAACTTATAGTGGAGGGATTGTTAGTGCTCAGTGCATATAGACTCCATATGGAAATAACTTTGGTTTGATTAGTATGTCCATAATGTCTCAAATATCAGCTACAGGGTTAAATAGGCGCTCAGGCAGTACTTAGTCTATTAATCATGGAAAGGGTGAGATAAAGATTTTTAAGGATCTGAGTCACTGCCTTTGTGGAGCTAACGTAGGAGCTGAGGCCATGCATCTCTAGACCTTTAGAGCGGAAGACTAAGAGACCTGTGTAGCTAAGTGGATCATAATACTATCCAAGGAATAAATCACATTGATGTAAAATCATGCAGATGTAATAGCTCTGTTAGTGGTCCTGAAAGAGGCAAATGTCATGCTTCCTAGGATAATGGAGGAAAGTTTAATGGTTTATTCATCTAAAACTTTAAAGGAAACGAAGAAGGGGATGTTGGATTACACTCTGAGAGGAGAGGTGTTCAATGGGAAGCCATGTAGGGAGTGAGCTGCTGCTGAGAAGGAAGCTGAAGCTGTGCTTGGGCATGAGTGGGTAGAGGGGCAGGAGCTTTAACTCTGTAGAAGTAGGCTGGGAGCTGGAAGGATAAACCCCTTACTCAACTCTAACCTCCGCCCCTGTTGACTGACTGCCATAGGAAGGCGAAAGGGAAGAAAAGCCACGAGGCATTCAAATTGTTCTTTTGAGAAAGAGCAGGTCAGAGAAGTTTGTGTCTGAGGAACAGAGGGAACTGGGAAGGCTCTGGCATGAATGGTGACATTTCATTGGTGTGATTCTTCCTTTTTATTTTATTTTTTGCATTAAGCATCTTTCCAGCTAAAAATACAATTGAAGTAGAACAGAAAATAGAAATAGGCCATCCTTCAACTCTCATCTCAAACTTGACTGTTGAGTCCCCAAGGAGTGACTAGTCTTCAGTGTCAGGCTTGAGGAACAAAGGCTTTGGAAACGCCAAATAATAAATCTTGGATATTGGAATAGTGAGTTTTGTCATTATCAGCAATGCAGAGAGGAGGGAAAATCTTTTTCCAATAGAGGCTGGCAGGACAAGAGAGGGTTCCCAGAACAACCTCATTTGCTTTTCTACTTCCCGCATATTTGAATTTTGAGGAGAGGCCTTCTGGGAAGAGCATTCAGATCAGCATTAGGGTGTCAAAGATGGAGAGGGAGTAGGCTTTACTGACATCTGAGGGCTCAGGCAGACCATGTTTTATGACTCATGACAACAAGTACTACGACGTTTAAAACCAGTAATGTTCAGAGGCTTGTGAGCAAGGTGATCAGAGGACAGCTTCATGTACTTTGGACAATTCAGTGTTGGGCAGAGACAGCTCTAATTCTCCCACATACCACAAGAAGTTCAGAATCCAATTTGTGAACAGAACATAGTGACATAAACTCTGCTGCCTAGGACTAGCAGCAACTAAGAATATAGCATTGGTCTCTAAAAACTCATATTCAACCATTCATACCTCAGGAATTACCATAAGATATCCAGGATCAAGACAAATTCAAGCAACTAACACCAGAATTAATAGGGGACCCAAGGGAACATAGAGAGTGAGAGTCCCAATCCATCTTTTGGAGATATTGACACTTCTCTAATACTCTGAAGCTATCATGTCTACCAGAATGGGGAGTGTAGAAAGAATATGCTCTCTGAGAAATCTGCCTGAATTAGGAAGGAAAAAATATGTTTTTAAATAAATGAGTCTAAACTTCCTAATTTTGTTGAGTTGGCAAATTTAAAACTTTATACCTAATTTCCTGAAGACAAGATATATTCAATAAATACATAAAAGGTAAAAGTAACATATTTGATTGGAGTCATTATAGAGATTCATGGAAGTTCAGCTTATATAAATCAATAAATTAATATATTACAAAAAAATTCATTCTAAGACAGATATCGCATCTCAATAGATTCAGAAAGGCCTTGGCAAAATCCAACTTCTCTTCATGATAAAAATCACTGAGAGGCTAGGAATGGAGGGAGCATTCCTGAACATAATAGAGGTTATTTGTGACAAGCCTATAGCCAACATCATGCTAAATGAAAAAAAGAAATTCTTGTTTGTTCCCTTATAGACAGAAGCCAAGGTCTCTGGAAGTACTAAAACCCAATGTGGAAAAAAATACAGTCATGAAACATACATACATACACACACACACACACACACACACACACACACACACACACACACACTATGAGTCCTTGACCAAGTTAAAAAAAATAAAAAATATAATGAATATTTCTTTGACACATAGACACGATTTTCTTCTTTGAAATCTAGCCCCAAGTCACATTATTTGCTGTGAAAATTTCCTGTTCATAGTCTGACAATCAGCTAGAATTGATCTGCCATGCCTTCTTCAGGGGTTCCTTCCAGCTTCAGCCTTACCTTGACCTCTGCCCTATCCGTCTTGCCACCTCTTCTGCTTTCCAGACTGCATTTTCTTTGGTAAGCTGTTTCCCATCAGGTCAGGTTTTGCTGAATGCTCAAGAGACTGATGCAATTCTCACTAGTGTTGATGGATTCAATGAAGTCACTAATCATTAAGTCAAAGTTATTCCAAACAGAAAAGGGAAGGAGCTGAGAGGAAAGATGGGGCCTGGGAGAAGGGATAATTTACTAACTCCTTAACTTGGAAATTTTTAGATAAAACAGCTGTAACGTAAGATGTGGGTGCTGATGGAACACATTAATTACTGTCATCAGGATTTAGATCCACTGGAGAGTTGCTGGAAGCCCAGCTATGTAGAATTACCAGAGGAGCCTTCTTTAAGGAGAACAGATAAGCAGTGGCAGTAATGGTCCATGAAGGTCAGCCCTTGGTGTAATGTTATAAACATCAATGTCCACTGCACTTTTATCTCTATGACCTAGACCAAAGCCTCTGACTGTCATTATTCTATCTCGAGGTCAAGGTCAAGATGTGGACTTGTTTAATCTTCTTACCTGTGACTGAAAGCTAAGCATCATCCTTGTTGGTATTAAGTAGCATTAACAGCTACTTAAAATTTAAGATTTAAAGTTACTGGAGCTTTGTTATCTGCCCAAACTCAATGAACTAATAAAATATTGGATAGGTACAAATATAAGTGCATTTTCTACTTTGTGGTGTTAAAAAAAAATCACTCTGTAACTGAAGTTCATCAAGTAAGATTTAATAATTTCCAGTAATTTGCACCATAGAGATATCACTGAAACCATCATTCAGATAGATGACAATGATAAATATTAAGACAGAAACCAGCACTGGGGTACCCTATGGGAAAATAAATGATGCTTGTAAGATCCTAGATTCTGAGTCCAAGGGGGACACTGAGGTAGAGTACCCTTTTGGGTAACATATCTATTATTAACATCACAGATAGACAGTCTCGTGGCGGGTCCTGAGAAGTTCAGGCTCTGAAGAGTTCAGATATCCCCTTCACAGCTTTCAGGGAGAGGGTTGAGGGAAGATCACATGTTCCACAGGTGAGGAGTAGCCACAGTGCGTGCTTCCAGACTGTTGTTGCTTGTCCCTGGTTTCCAAGTGGCAGGGCAGTGAGTTATCTGCCTTTTAGTTACTGTGAGTCCATCATAGAGAGTATGCCATCTGCAGCTTCCCTCCCTTGGGTTTCTCTCTGTAACAGCCCTGGCTGCCCTGATCTTGCTTCGGAGACCAGGCTGGTTTCAGAGATCTGCCTGCCCCTGCTTCCGATATGCTGGGATTAAAAAGAATACACCACCATTCAGGGCTTCAGTGATTAATATGAGTAGCTGACAGCTTCCAAATGTGAATTTTTAAACAGTTACTAGATATTGTGTGTTCATTTTAAATGTCATTTGGTCACGGTTAGTAAAGACTTTAAAAATAAACATGACAAATATATAGATTTTAAAGTATAAATTGACACACAAATCTCTCTTTTTAATATTTTTCATTAAGGCATCTTTGAAGATGCAGTCTATACCGTGAAGTTGATAACTTAAATTAGACAAGGAAAAGGCAAGGGGTTTTATTAGACTTATATAATTCACATACCAAATGCATAACATTAAAGACAGAATGGTTAAAATCATATATTGTTATTTTATTCTCTAAGTCATCAACTTCAGAAAATCACACACTGGGATTGGGCAAGCATGTGCAAACCTGTAGACCCAGTAAGTCACATACTGCAGCTGGGAGAGGTCCTGCAAGCCTGCAGACCCAGGGACATAGGAAACAGACTGGAGCAGGGTCCCTTGAACCTGCGAGTTCAAGACCTGCCTGGGCAATGTTGTCAGGAGGGGACTGTGGAGTAGGGTTACACACTAGAAAATTAGAAATTTCCAAGTTTCTGATGTTCATAGGGAAGCACAATGAGTATGGCAGCAAACTGGGCTGGAACTTACCTGCTGAGAGGTAGAGAAGGGGTCGCGCCGTGCTGGCCCTTGGAGACTGTCAAAGCAGTGCTAGGATTTCTGTAGAGTAGATTTGCAAAACATGGAGAATTAAAACTCTATTTTCATCAGCATACAAATCTGTGATCAGGTCCTGTTTTCCAAATTTAGATATCTGAAGCACTAACCCGTAGGATGGTAAGCTGAACTTAAAAAAAATTCTTCAAAAGACTTTGAAGCAACTGGGGCATATGCATTACCTTCTATCATCTGAGTTCCAATAACATTTTTACAGGTAAGAAATTTTAATCAGGCCATAAGAAAGCTGGAAAGAAATTAAGATTTAAAATTTTGTGGAATAAATACTACTTAAAACATACTCCTTCGTGGGATTTAAGCCATCAAACCTTAATGAGGTTATATAACTAATTTGTAAAGTTCATGGAGAAAGAAAGGGGCTTTCCTGAACTAATTTAGAGTCAGTAGCCCTTAACTCTCACTACAAATTAAAACCATTCAGGGAAGTTTTAGATGAACTGAAGTATAACTCAATATCCAACAGAGTACATTTAATTATGATGGGATAGGCTGGAACACTCCCAGATGGTTCTACTATTAAATAAGGTTGACCATCATTGGTTGGTTATAATTAATAATTACTACTCAGGATGGTTTTGATTTAAATAAATTAAAGTTCAAATATCAGTTCTTCCTCTGTGACAGACATTGTAGGTGCTAATAAAATGATTCTTCTCTATGAAATTATTAGGAAATATTCATCTATATCCTTAACTCTTGGCTAGCTATACAGATGTACTAAAATAGTCTTCAGAGTTTTGTTATAGTTTGCTGTTCTGTAAGGTTCCCAACTTTACTTACTGAAGAGCCCTCTACTTGAAATTTTAACTGTAGGGATTACAGGCAGAACCTTTTCCTAGATGTCTATGCAGAGAGCATGAGACCACCATTTATTTTAGAGAAGCTATCCCGGTGGAGGAGGAGGCTGTTGTGGGAAGCACAGCCTGAATGTTCCTTAGCCCAACGTTAACAGTGCTCAGGAGGAATGATAGCACTATTTCTGAAATTGTGGAAGGTAGGGCTCAAGCAGTAAACAGAGGAAGATGAATAGCATTGGTACTGCTTCTATAAGAAGACAGAAAGTAAGACATTGAAATGCAACATTAAGAATTAAACATTATGGAATAAAACCAAAAGCAGTGGAAGAGGCAATGCGAAAAATAAATCAGTGGTGTAGAAAGAAAAGAATGATAAAGTAAGTTAATAAAATCAAAAATTGATTTCTCAGCAAGATTAAAAAATTAGAAATGCCCAGTATGACCTACCCAAAAACCTTGAGAAAGAGACAGGGAGGCAGAGAGACACAGCAAGCAAAGACACCATATTTGGCTGGAAAATGATATACATATAGTAATAGTTTAATTAACAATAAAATATTGTTTATCTTGGGTGATCTATTTCATGAGCATTGCTGAAGCAAAGTGATGAATGCAGGTGAAGATTGGCTGCGAGTCTCAGTATGGATCACCTCATCTACGTGGCCATTGAGAACATCTTCTGTAGTGGGTGCTCTCTGGTGGCTTATGACATGAGAAATTGCTCTGAACAGTTGCACGTAGCACTCTTCAGCACACAGTCTCCAGTAACCCTCCTCCTACTTCCACTCTACTTGCACTGAATTCTGATTCTATGAAGAGACCAAGGCATTTGCAATTTTTCCAAAGGCCCACTGCTCATTATCTGTGAGTGCAGCTTTAACTTTCTTCCTTTCTCCTTAACTTTACACTCAGGAGGCAGTATCTTTTCACCACCCCATTGTTATCCTTTTTCTGTCTTTTGTAATTTTTTTTAATTAGATATTTTCTTTATTTATATTTCAAATGATATCTCCTCTCCTGGTTTCCCCTCTGGGAAAATAAAACCCTGTTCCCTCCCCCTCCCCATGCTCACCAACCCACCCTCTCCCGAATCCTGGCCCTGGCATTGCCCTACACTGGGGCATAGAGCCCTCACAAGACCAAGGGCCTCTCCTCCCATTGATGACCGACTTGGCCATCCTCTGTTATACATATGTGGCTGGAGACATGGGTCCCACCATATGTACTCTTTGGTTAGTGGTTTAGTCCCTGGGAGCTCTGGATCACCCAAGATAAACAGAACCATGGTTTTCCCAGCAAGTCTGTCTCTTACCAGGTCAGATTTAGCTACTTCTATTATCAAACATTCAATGGATCACTGAGCCTTTTAATGTGCAACTATACCTGTAGTTATCCCAGAGACCAAACACTTCACAAGAAGCAACTTAATATATCATCTTGACTAACAGTTTTATGGCAAGAAAGGTATGGAGATGGGACCTGATCCTGTGTGTGGTATCAAAGCCTGTAGTGTGGCCTGCTCACATTTAAATACCTACTAGAAATAGTACCGACTAGGTCAGGACTAGAAGTAAGGTATGGCTGTAATCTTCTAGTCCCATCTCCAATGACTCACTTCCTCCAGGTAAAACCATCTCAAAAAAAGTTCTACAGCTTTCAAAAGCAGCAGCAATCACTGAGAATCCACTGTTCAAACACATAAGAATTAAGAATGGAAATTTTGAAGGAAAATAATAAGTGTGGCTTACAGGCTTAGAATAAATAGTATGAACTTTAAAAAATATAACAATAAAATCTTGATGAATTTTTAGTTTCATTTTCCACATTTTAAATCAATTTAAAAAATATTATTAATATTTGCTAACTGGAAAAGAATAGATTCCAAGGTGTTATTTTCATATAAGTACAGGATTAATTGGTCACATTAACCACTGCTACCATCTCCTGCCTCCTCTTGCCTGCCTATTCCTCAGTTCTATCTCACAAGGTTCAACTTTAAGGTCTCCTTAAATCTTCTGGGTCTTCTGTGTCTGTGTTTGTTTTAGAGGCCCTTCACTCCTTCAGAGGCATGTCCTTTTTCTGCAGTCTCTACCAGAGATGGTTTGAATAAAAATAGTCACCATGAGCTCATATATTTGGATGCTTAGTCATCAGGGTGTGGCGCTGAAGGTACACAGTCACATGCTCCAGAGATCCATCTGAAGATCTCTGGAAGCTTTGTTCTCAGCACACTACTTTCTTGAGTATTATGTCCCAAATTATAACTTCCTTAACATTCCCAGAGTAGGTGATAGATCTGTGGTATACACACAGTGGAATTTTATTCAGCTGTAAAGAAAATTAAAATGTGAAATTCACAGAGAATGGAATGGAATTGGAAAACATTTTACTAAATAAGGTCATCCAGGATGAGAAAAACAAATATCATATGCTTTCTCTCAAATATGGATCCTATCTTTACTTTTTGGTTTTTTAGCTTTCTGTGTCTACGTTTTACTGAGACTATAGAGGCCAGGACTCAAGAAAGGATCCTTGAGAGGGCATGTGGGAGAAAGATGTTTTAAGAGGTAGGGGGGTATTTAGTACCCATATGTTAGTTTATGTCAGCTAACTTACTAGTAAATGACCTTCATCTCATGGTGGCCTGATTTCAAAATTCGTGTTGATACACATGCATTTCCCCACTTAGTGTTAGGTCAGTTCTTAGTTACCAGGCATAATCTTTATGCCTAAAGTATGGTCCTCCCATAGCTTCAAAGAAAAATCCATCACTTTACCTGTATTCATGTTCTAACCCTATTAGCTGTAAAAAGCTGCTGAAATCCTGGCTTAGGGTTATCAGCCCCCAGTTACTATTACCCCCAGATTAATACCCTTGGCATGCATTACTCACAGGTCAACCAAGGCTTTAAGGGGATTCTATTTGCAAACTCTGCCACACACATCGTGGTACCATCATATTTTGGGTTTCTCCTCTGTTAGTCTCTTCCATTCACTAAGAAGCCCTGTATTTGAACTGTTGCTTCTTAACACCACACATTTGGAAACTCTTTCAGAAGAAAAGACTCGTAAATACAAATCTCAGCCACGGTGGTCCCCTCCTACCCAGAGTCAAAGTTCCTTCAGCTTCTGGTTGCCTTTAGTTACTCTCCTGTGCTTTATAAAGTTGATTTTTATATTTTATGTGAAACTCACAATTGTTAGTAAGAGCCTTAGTCTGATATAGTGCCGCCACCAGTATGGAACCTGAAACCAGTTCTTGGGCTTGAAGACTTAGAAAATATTACATAGCCAATGAAGATTTAACGAAATGCATTAGGTAAGATGGCAATTTTAATGATCCATATTTTAATAGTGGAGGTACTTAACATAGTTATTCAAGTAAATGTGGCTGTGTTGATGTCACAACACAGGAAGGTAATGTCTTTCATATCCTATTAATTGGCATTTTTCTACAAGGAACCCAACCCAACCTTCACAGAGCACTCCATAGTCCCTAATGAGTGCCTTGTTGATGCTATTTTCCTCAAACACTACAGTAGTCTAAGGGAAGATGGTCTCTCAATCCTCTGGCCATGGTTAATGGCAACTGAGGAAGGTGAGACTCAGCGTCCAGTATGTACCTTAGAAATAAGAGCTAGGGTTTCAATGAGTGCCAGACATGACATTGCCATTTTCCTCACCAGAAGTAGTTTCTGTTTCTACTGAATTCCATCAGCACAGAAAATCCTTCCAGCTATTAAGCATACCCTACTTCATTACTGAAGTGCATTTTTTATACTGCAGTAGCTTTCACTGTATCTTTATGACTTTCACGAGGGACTGTAAAACAGACGAGGAAGTACACTTTACACATCTGATGACTGATTTTATTCAATCTCTCAGAGTAAAGTCTAGCAATAGGAGGTTATTGTGAGCATTGAGTATGGTGATGTACTGATGCTTAATAAACAACAGTTAAATGGCAGTCACTGTTAACATACAGCTCATTCAACTTATTGCCAGATGTTTCCACCTGCAGCATCTATTTAACCTCTGTGACCATGAGACCGTTAATATAACATCTGCATCTTTCAGAAGAAGAAACTGGTCCTTTATGGAGGAGCATCAGCCTCAGCTACTCCATCTGCCTAGGTGACTGCAGCAGGGCTCCTGTATGTTCATCCAGACATACAGGTCCTTGTACTAACAAGGAGTCCTCGTCCACATTCCCCTTCCATCCAACAAGGTGGGGGTGGGTCACAGCTCTCAAATCAATCTTTGAAAGGGAAAGTAGCAGACCTGCTGCCCACAGCCTCTGTTCTAATTGACTTCCCGCAGTGAAACCTTTATTTTGAAATAAGAATCCAGAACCACCACTGGCTCAAAAAGACACACACACACACACACACACACACACACACACACACACACACACGTAGTATTAGTAGTAGTTAGCTGTTTGTTTTGCTTGGAATAAACTATCCTGAACTCATAACAAATGTCTTCTTGTTTGCAAATGGAAAGCCATAATTAAGTTGGCTTTCCTACCACTTTTAATAAGCTCACAGTTTCCTCTCTGCCTCACTTTCTCATTTTTTTTTAATGAGATACCAATTTCCTCTGCCCAGCCCTCACAGATACCTCACAGCAACAAAACAGACAGGTTTGGTTTTCATCTTGGTGTGACGTTTCAGGTATTAATTTATTCATCTGTGACCTGGACCACACTCTTCTCATGCTAAATGGCCTGTTAATCTTTAATTAACAAGGTGTCTCAGTCCAGAAAATGAAAGAGAAGAAAGAGGAAAAGAAATGGGGGAGGTGTTTAGACAGGGAAAGGTTTTTACTAAGGGGACACAGAAGCGCTGAGGTTTATTCTCGTGCTACTACTGCATTTACTCAGCATCCTCTGGAGGCACAGGTCCATGAAGCAGACTGCTCCCTGGCTCCCAACTCCTCCTGTCAGTTAGAGTCCAAGTGGGCCCAAGTCTGTCCAGACAAGGAGCTGGTTGTGTCTGGCTGATGTAAGTAGAAAGCGCTGGAGACCAGGAGCAATGGACAGCTCTCAGAAGATGGTATTTGGTAAAAGGGTAAAGGAGACCATTTCTAGAGGCCGTGGATGCTGCTGGTCATCAGAACAGAGGAAACTCTGGCAGACCCGAGAAGCTATGGCTTAGCTATAAAAAAATAAACATGATTTTAAGGTTTAGTTGCTCTCTAAGACTATTAGAAGACCTTAGCCTAAGCATAAACTTATATCAATACAAGTGCACTGTCTGTTGATTAGTATTAAATGTATACACTTTGATTGTGGTGGTTAAAAACTATTTCTGTCACAAAATACACTTCTACCATTTTCTGTGATGATGGTGCTATGGTTTTGGCCCTGTGTGGATATCCTCTTTTACCATTATTTGATCTGACATTTGAAAATGTGACTACTGAAGTGTATAATTCACAGAATTTAAACTCAGATGTACAAGTATACAATTCAATGGTTTTCAGATATTTAGAGAGTTGTGTGAAAATTACATCAGCCTTAGTTTAGAATCTTGTCATTACCGTAAAATGAAACCCTTACTCCCAGTTTTCCTCTCCCCTACTCTCCTAATCCTAGGAAATTATCAATATTTCTGTCTTTGCATATTTACCTATCTTAACACATTTCTTATCTATTGTAGGGTTCTTTGGTTAGTGGCTTTTTCAATAGCACATTGTTTAAAATTCACTCATGTCTTAGCATGTATTGGGATTTTATTTCCCATGGTTGCACAACATTCTGTTATGTGTACCTATGATCTTACTTATTCATTGACCAATTGCTGGACATTTCTATTGCTTCCAGTGCCACCTGATTATGAAGTATACCATGTGAACCCTTAGCTCTTGGGTGGATAAATGTCTTTATGATGTTCTGGGTGGAATTGCTCAGATATTTAGAATCTATCATTAACATCTTGAGGAAATACATGTCCTTATCATTGCTAATACTTGCTATTGGGGCATTGTGCAATAGTTATTTATCATAGTACCTGTGAAGTGGCATCTCTTTAAGGCTTAATACTGGTGGCATTGAACGCTTACTGAGTGCTTCATCCAATGAGAGTGCTCCTTGGCCATCTTTATTTTTTCTTTCTATAGACATGAGCAATGACCCTTTATCCTGAGTGACATTCAGCCTTAATCCAAGGAATTCTTATTGCATTGTGAATATCAATCCCTCATTAATGAGATTAACAAACAGCAAATGTACTCTACATTTCTGTGGACTGTCATTTTTCATTCTTAATAGCATCATACACAGCATTCAAGTTCTCTATTTTGATGATTTTTTTCTTTTTTCTTATGCTTTTGATATCACTTGTCTTTTAACCAGAAGTCACCAAGGTTTATTCTTATACGTTCCTGTAAGAGAATTAACTCAGATGTTCATCCTACACCTAACTTCTGTTGTTTTCTGTGGAGAAATCCAGTTGTCCTGGCATGATCTGCTGAAAAGACTCTCATTTCCCCACTGAATTTCTTGACACTCTTGTTTGGAATCAACTGATTATAGATAGAATGTTTTCAGGGAAGTAGAGGCTCACAGCCATCCATTGGACTGAGCACCAGTGAAGGAACTGAGAAAGGACCCAAGGAACTGAAGAGTTAGTAGCCCCTTAGGACGAACAACAATATGAACTAACTAGTACCCTCAGAGTTCCCAGGGACTAAACCACCAACCAAAGAATACAC
>JADRCD010193995.1:0-16386 GCA_019843815.1 Montemys delectorum
AGGGGCAAGCGATACTCTTCGTCCTCCCTAAGCAAAGAATTCTCCTTCCTCCTCCCAGGAGTGAGAACCAGACCCAGGACCCAAGTGCTCTACCACTGAGCGAGCGGGAGATCTGTCCTCTTCATTTTGAGACAGGGTCTCACTGGGTTGCCCAGGGTGCCTGTGAACTTGCCATTCTCCTGCCTCAGCCTCCGAAGTGGCCGAGATGACAAGCCTATCCCACCAAGAGTGCCTTTGCTCACAGCATCCACTCTGGCCTGAAGGCCCAGCTTGGAAGCTGTTTCCTCCCTGAGGCCTCTGGGTAGAATTTAATTTTCTATCCTCTGCCGTCTCAGGGAGCCTTGTGTCGGCTTCCCCACAGGACAGAAATTCCTTTGAGGAAGGGACCCAGGTCTTACACTGCTAGCTCTCTTTAGAGCAGCGGTTCTTAACTTGTGGATCCACAACCTCTTTTGAGGGAGCGATGGTCCAACAATCCTTTCACAGGGGTCACCTAAGACCATCAAAAGACACATGTTTATGTTACAATTCATAACAGTAGCCACATCAGTTATAGAATGAAAGCTGTTTTACTGTTGGAGGTCACCACAGCATGAAGAATTGTATTCAAAGGTCTCCAGGTAGGAAGGTGGAGAGCCTCCGCTTCCAAGGAGACTATCTCTTCCAAGCCTTGCTGGGGGAAGGTTGCAGGATGGGAGGGGAGAGTGGAGACTGGCTGAAGGGGAAGGAGGGCTGGAACTTGTTAGCTGAAGAAAAGAACAGGTGGGTGGGGCCAAAGGAGACCATCCCTACCCTCAGACAGTGCCAGGCTCACTGGACAGTTAGGGAGGCAAGAGACACCAGGATTCAATCAACATACAACCTGGAAGGGTGGTAAATTGCTAACCTCTGTGGTCATAGAGTCCTTTTCGTCTACCCAGCCGCTTCCGTCATTAGCACACTCGGCCTCTCGGCAGGCCTAGGAGAGTGTTTTTCATCCCCATTTGGCAGGGAGAAGACTGAGGTTTGAGGAAGGCCTGGCCTGCCCATGTAGGGATGTGGCCGAGCTGGGTCTGAGCAAGGAGTTCCACGATAAAGCGGTGCCTTTCCTGTGCCCCTTCAGCAGGTTTAAACAGAAAAGGGAGGCAGGATGTCCAGGGAGGCTCAGGTCTATGGTTTCTTGAAAGAGGGATCTCAAGCTGGACCTACCATTCCAGGAGACTGTGGGATGGGGAGGAGTGTGCCTAGTGGCGTGGGGCTCCGCTCCTCAGGACACTGGGGGTAGATGGCGAAGGAAGCTGGGGATGAATCAGCAGCAGGGCCTCATGCTGGCACTGGAGCCCAGGCTGTCCAACCCAGCCTGACCCACACCCTCTCTGTGACTATACATGGGTTTGCTCCGAGTGGTTCGCTCACCCTTGGATCTCCTCGCAGGCGACTCTGCATGCTCGATAAGGCCGAAGGCCGTGATGGCTGTCCTGTCCGTAAATCACCATGATCCCTGGCATTTTCAAACGGGGATTATGGCTCCTAAAGTCAATTAGCAGATTAAAATAGCTCTTTTTTTTTTTTTTTTGCCCCTCCTAAATTGATTTGTGTATATGTATAAAACAGGAGAGACGGAGCGGGGAGGGATAGAGACGGGGAGGAGTTGGGTGGCATGGATGACAAGAGAGGGTAGGGATGAAGGCGGGGACCCCTCTGGGCCTCTAATGTGGCCCTGACGTCACTCTTAGCAAGTTCTGGGGTTCTAGGCCTGGGCCACTATGCTCAACATTTCTGAATCTTCCCTTGTCCCCACTCCTAGCAGCCGTCTCTCCCTTTAAGAACATTGTTTCCTTTCTTGGTGGGCTCTGAGGAAGGGCCAGTCTTTCCTGGGATGGTTCTCCCCCCAGAGGTTATGTGACCTTTAGGAACTTCCTCCAGGCTTGGCCCTGTCCCCTCCAGCTTCTGTGTGGGCACTCCACACCTTACCTGTCTGGTCTTCAGAGCACAGGCGTACCCAAGCACCTGTTACACTGTGCGTGTAGTAGGCATACATTAGGTATTTGAGCCTATCCCCAGATGAATGGCCATGTCCCTGAAGAAGTGGACAGTTGAGAGCTGGGGTCTCCCCCTCCTCCACTGAAGCCCAGACACAATCATCAGGCTGACTCCAGGCCACTTCCTTATGTGCCGGAGCTCAGTAGCTCACCCTCTTTTCTGTGGGTGCCCTGGCCCAGACCTGGGATGGTATCTCCAAGAATAACAGCTTCCTACCTCCAGGAAGAAGTGCCTGCCAGCAACCAAATAAACACAAGTTTTATAGGGTGATTAATACAAGAACAGATAAACTCCTATCCTAGTTTCCTGTGGTCTCCTTGTTTCTCTTAGAAATGCTAACTTGGTGTGGAATACAGGCCTGTAATCTCAGCACTTAGGAGGCTGAGGTAGGAGGATTGTGAGTTCAAGGCCAGCCTCGACTACACGAGACTTCATGTCCTCCAAAGGGGCAAGCGGGGAGAACTTGGAAAGAGCAGCTATGATCTTGCAGAAGGCTGGTGAGCCCATACTCCACTCTCAA
The DNA here is from genome assembly GCA_019843815.1 of Montemys delectorum. Taxonomy (NCBI): domain Eukaryota; kingdom Metazoa; phylum Chordata; class Mammalia; order Rodentia; family Muridae; genus Montemys; species Montemys delectorum. Next base: position 2,543 of record JADRCD010193995.1, read on the forward strand.
GGTCTCTTAGATATCATGCCACGACTTGGGCTCTCTGCAGAGGAAAGAGGCTGAGACAAGAATTGAAAACCCAGCTCCTGACCTGGAGGACTTTTACACCAAGGGTCATGCCATATCACCAGATGCAAAGGGGCCCAACTCTGATTCTGCAATTAAGTGTGACCCAGAGCGTACAACTGTAGGATGCCACTAGCAATAATCTTGGAGGACTTGCTCAGGTTAAAAGAAGGGAATTGTAAGCCGGGCAGTGGTGGCGCACGCCTTTAATCCCAGCACTTGGGAGGCAGAGGCAGGCGGATTTCTGAGTTTGGGGCCAGCCTGGTCTACAGAGTGAGTTCCAGGACAGCCAGGGCTACACAGAGAAACCCTGTCTCGAAGAACCAAACCAAACCAAACCAAAACAGAATGGAGTTGTAGAAGAACAATTTAGTCATAAATGGGTTATGCTGGTACAGAGTGGGGGAACGAACCAACAGGGGAGCCCGTCCTGGGAGGGGCATGAAGAAGAAAGGCAGCAGGCTACTTGTGACCATGAGGGTTGTGTAAAACTGGCAACTGGGCACACAGAAAGCGAGCTTTGGATTAAATGTCCTTGTGGTCCCTGTGCTGTCTGGGTATTTAATAGAAACTGTGGCTGACAGTGGAGGAGGGCCAGGCCCACACAAGTTGGAGAGAGTCTGGATGTAGATCCCCCAGCCAGTCTGGACATGAGGTCGGTGCGAGCAGACCTGGTGCCAGTCGGAGTGGCTGTGGCCAATGCGAGAGGGCTGGAAGTGCGGGCTTACAGCAGTTCAGTCCCTCCTGCTTCTCTCCCTGAAGTGTATTTCCAGGCCTGGGTGGAGACTCAGGTGGCAGGGCACTGGGCCAGATCTAAGGGGCTGCTTATTCAGGGTAGTGGTCCAGTTTTTGCAACCCTGCCCTGAGAGACTCCCCAGCCTCTGGAGACGAGGCCCAGGGGCTGCATTGTGTCCCAGGTGTGCTGTCCACAGCTGAGGGCTGCGCTGCCATCTGGGAGGACTTGCTGAGTCCCTGGCTAAACCAGAGTTTCTGTCCAACCTTAGCTGCTGGTTCAAGAGGCTAATTGTAGTTTAAGGAGCCTGTGCTGGTCTCCGGATGGGGTAGAGGGGCAGACCACTGGGGATGCTGGTGAGAGTCTCTCTCTCTCTCTCTCTCTCTCTCACACACACACACACACACACACACACACACACACACACAAATTCTCCTTTTCTTTCCACTTAATAAGAATAATTCAGTTGGGCGAGGCAGTGTACACACGTGGGAAGCCGAGGCAGGAAGATGAAGTCATACTCAGATATATATTGAATTCGAGGCCAGCCTGGGCTACAGGAGACCCTATTTCAAATCCAATGTTCCTTCTACCCCCAAGTCTTACTGTTCCTTCTTCAGAGACCCTTCCAGGCATTTTCTTCTTCTTATCACCTCAAATCTTGCCAGTTGTGTCAAGGCCTGGGCATCAAGCCCTCCCCTCCTCCACCTGGACTTTGCCCTCTCCCCTTGTGCAGCATGTGTGCCTTCCGCCTGAGCACCCGGTGCGCCATCCTGCTTTCTACAGTGGCGTGCACTCTCTGTGCGCAGGGGAAGGTGTTGTCCTCGTTTTGCAGAGAGAGAGAGAGCTAAGGATCTCAGGTGGCAGTGGCTTATCTGAACCAGGGGCCTAGGCAGCACTGCCTTCCAGCCTCACCAACTGTGAGTCCTCTTAGGTCCCAATGGCCGCCTCCAGGTGCTCACTGGGGACCTGTTGTGTCTGGAGCTCAAGGTAGGAAGGATGCTGGGTTAGAGGCTGTCAGAGTTTCAGCGATATTGGTCTGGGAAAGAGGTAAGGGGATCCCAGGATATCTGACTCAGCAGGGAGGGCAGGTCTGACCGCCTGTGCTCTTCATAGATTTTCAAGGGCTTCATCTGGTCTCCTGTCCCAAAGCAGACCAGCCTGGGCAGCACAAGATCACGCCCATGGGATTGCCAAACCGGGTGTCCGTCACCTACAGAAAAGGCAATGCCACACTTCTACCTCCAGATGTAGTTCTAGGGCCTGGGTAAGACTTGCAGGGATAAGAGGCTCATAGTGGAATCTGAGGGAAGGGAGGAGCTGGTCCTGTACAACGAGGGCCAGGCCCTCATTTCAAAAGCAAGAGAGAGCTTCTCCTATCCAGATTAAGACCTGACCCAGCTGCTTGGGAGCTGTGGGTAATTCCTAGTCTCTTGCCTTGGACTCTGGATTCCTTGGGCATAATTAGACATGCTCCACTTAGCTCACAGGTATCTGCAGAAGCTCACAAAAGCAGGAAAGTGTTTACGACGACATGAGAAGCGGTTTTATCTTTAGCTTAAAAAAGAATACTCAGTTTGCCGTGTTCGCCACGGTCGCCATCGCCATCACCAAATAGAAAAAAACTCCATGCAGTCTTTTAGCGTGAAGAAAGCCTCGCAATCAGTTTCCTGGGATACGATCTGTGGGTCTCCAGTGGAGTTCTTTAGAACTGTGGTGCTCTCCAGGACATTTCTGAAACAGTGAAGTGAAGAGGCACGAGAAGACAGGGCCATGGTGCCCACCTGCCAGACTTCAACCACGAAGTATCACTGGAACAAAGATATCCATCCCTGCCTTAAAATATGAACCACTTGAAGTAGGTGTTCCCATTCACACCTGGCTTCCTAGCCATCGGAAGGCTGAGGCAGATGGATTGCTGTAAGTTCCAGGTTATCCTGAGATACGAAATCCTATCTCAAAAACTAAGAACGCAAAACCAAATTCAGCCACACACACATAAGACAACAACCAAACAAAGCCACAAAAATTTGAGAGCCGCTACATCAAATGATTCTGGGAACCCCGGGCTCCCGTGATTCAACCAAGGCGTTTGACTTCGAGTGATTCTGGAACAGCCTGTGCTTCCCTCGGGGGCCTCAGAAATCGTGTTTGCTTTTTCTGGGCGGCCCATCATGAAGTTTAAAAGGAGAGCGTAGAGGCCAGTGTGGTTTTCAGAGCACTGCCTGGAGGTCCATCTGAGCTGTGTACCGCCTCCACGGCTCCTTCTCCTGCCTGGGTCAGACGCAGACCAGCAGGCTGATGTTTATGGAGTCAGTGAATGTGCTGGCAGCCCCTTCCAAACAGGGGCTGGCTGCCGCAGCCCAGCAGTTAAAGATTACCCAGTGCTCCGGATGTGAGAAGCCAAACAAACAGGAGGCTGGGCTGGTGGTGGCCCAGCTTCAAAGGAGGCCCCCTGTGGCCATGTTAAAACCCTGCCTCGGTCACCCTTTGCAGCCCCTTATGTAGCCGGCTATGTGTCTCAGGGCTGGGTGGCCTCTGAATGAGAGCTAGCCCATGGCTCCCATCACCAGTCAGTGTTCCTCATGGCCTGGCTCAGGTTGAACTTGCCTGCAATATTATACCTCACATGCCTTTCACCAGCTGCCTGTCCTGCTGCTGAGGCAAAGTCCTTCCCTGACCCTCTCTGAAACAGAGGATGAGCACCTCAGTCAGAGTTGGAGAGCTTTATTCAAGGTGACATTTATCCCCCCAAAAAAGAGATTCCAGGAGTCCTCCCTGAGGTATGATCTACCACACAAAAATCCAAACCAGGAAAGCTTTTCTTTTTCAACACTGGGTTTGACTTCACACTCATTATGTACCTTAGGGTGGATAACCTTGATCTTGACCTTGAACTTCTGATGCTTTTGCCCCCACCTCTGGAGTATTCCGGTTATGGGTATGCACCACCGAGTCTGGCTAGCTAGGATCTGAATCTCAAACCCAGAGCTTCCGTTGTAGTTAGTTGAGCCAGTTGAGCTGTGTGCCTTGCCCAAGGAGAGTTTCTTTCTGACAGAGTTCTATAGAGACAGGGGCTAGGAAGCTTTCTGAGGTGGTGAGCTTCCTGTCCCCAGGGGCATTCTAGGCACGGCTGTGTGAGAAGTTGCCTAATCTCTTACCTCCTCACTTTCTTTGAGCACCTATTTAACCTGAGATGCTAAGATTACTGTATCCATGTCTAATTTGGATTCTTCCTTCTCTAAGCCCAAACTAGCTGTCTGCCAATTCCCAAGACACAGGTCCTGACTTGTCGTCTCCTGATGAGTCAGTACAGTACATAACCTTGCATGCAGGGCCTGGTTAGTGCTGTTCTGGACCAGAACCATTGCCAGGCACCAGAATTGGCAGGCACCAAAGGGACATGAAGCACAATGGTTGAGCAGCTCCTTTCAGGGTCTTATGCCACATCTGCCTCCATCGCTAACCCCTCCTGAGCGGGCAGCGTGGCTCCAGCACTGATTATATAATGTGTGGCTTCCAAATGTGGGGTCCATGCCATGGCTTGTGGGTTCTAGGTTACCTGGGTCCTAGGGGAGTCCTAAGGAGTCCTTTTGGATTGGGGGGGGGGGGGGGCTGCACACAGCTGTGGCCGGTCTGCGTGCTTACTTTACTTGGGGCCTTTTGCTGCCTCCGCCGTGCGGTGGGGTGCTCTGTGTCTCAAGTTGCAGCTATTTCGGGGCCTTGCACAGCTGACCCGCTGCTAGGACAATTATTTGGAGCCTGCTGGCTGCCCACAGCTGCTCCTGCCGAGCGATGGAGAGGAAGGGGAGATGTTCTTAGGATGGGCCGAGCCACTCCCAGGCTGTTCCTGAGCCACTGCTCCCAGCTCATCTGTCTGTCTGTCTGTCTATCTGTTCCTCTCTCCATTCGCCCTCTCATTCCTTCCCCGTTAGCCTCCATAGTCTAGCTGCTTCTCCTGGGTTTTCAGTCAGTTATTTCATTCAAAGAGTATTTCCTGGGTGCCTCCTGTGACCTGTGTGTCTATAGACAGCATGAGCAATATATTTGTGTGGTGGGCATGTGTGTGGCTCTGGGCATTGAACCCAGAGCCTTGTTCATGTTAGGCATGTGCTTTACCACTGGTCACACCCCCCAGGCCAAAATGCTAACTAATATCTGAAGTTTTCTGGGCAACAGGGGCTCTGCCTGCCTTGGCCTGTCAGAACCTGTCAAGACAGGCATGTTGCTTACAAATAGCTGCAGCTTGAGACACAGAGCACCCACCGCACGGCAGAGGCAAAAGGCCTCTGAGTGAGCTAGCATGGAGATGGGTGTCCAGCCCCCAAACCCAAGAGAACACCTTGGGACCCTCCCAGGCCACCAGCTAAGTACCAGATAGAACATTTAACACCTGGTCTGGAGTGCTCTGGAGTCCATGGAAACATGGAAACAGTGGCTTGTATTGACATATGGTCACTTGGGCCAGGTACAGGTGCCCAGTGGGCCTTATATCACACCCCTGCAGGGTCCTTCCAAGAGGAGCCTCGAAATCTGGCTTTCTATAAATCAGACATGTCTCTCACAGCTGAGCAAAGGGCTCATGAGGCTGCGCTATGTGTCCCAGGCCACGCTGCTCATAAATCGATGGCAAAGTCAAGCTCTGAACCCAGGCTGATGACTTCAAATTCATTACCCTCAACTTGGTTCCTATCAGTATACTGCTTACCAGTATATGGATTTGGTTATGAGACCCAACCAAATGATACCCAAAATAGTCTTCGGTTGTTGGCGGAAGTAGAATGTACGTGACTCTGAACGTGATAGTCACCCTGTGCCTTGAGCTTCTCGGGGCATATCTGGTGTACTGGCTGGGTCCATTCGCTCTCTAAGTGGTGGGAAGGTATGTGCGTAATCATCCGGATGGTGGAGAGGCGTCTTTGGCATAGGCTCAGAGTGCCCGCTGGTGTGGTGACATAGATACAGAGAGGAAAAGTTTGGTTTGAGAGAGGCCAACCCCTCAGAGGCCAAGTCCTTTTCTGCTCTCTGAGCAACTTTTGTAAGTCATGTCCACAAATTTGGCTTGGGCTACTGTAAACTATCCCACAGCCTGCCCAGCTCCAGGACTCGGAACACACTGAGAGTACGGGGCAGCCCATGTGAGATTGTTCCCATAGGCCATGGCTGGGCATCTCTGAACAACTGATTCCTCTCCTCCCAGATGTTCCCTGCTCCTCTCTTCTCCCAACTCCCTAAAGTCCCCACAGGCTGAGCACTGGAATCCCCAGGGACCAGGCAACAGGAGCTGGTTCTCCGTGCCCAGGCCCTCCCCACCAATGTCTCCCTCCATTGACCTCCTTTTCCTTCCTATCCAAGGCTTCCCCTCACCTCTGCCTCTGCACAGTACCCAGCCTCCAAGCCATGGCCATCTTTGTCAGAGTCAATTCCCTGGAATAATCGAGTTTTCCGGTTGGCTCCCTCCTCCTTGCCAACGCAATGCTGGGAAACCCCAACCAGCCAGGCCCAGGAGACTTTTGGAGCAGCCTGAGACTTCGAGGGAGGGTGGCACATGACCTTCCTGAGTCCAGATAACACGGCTGCTAGAAAGGGCAGGGAGAGGGGAGCGGAACACAAGGCTTTAGAGGCTCCTTCCCTTCTGTGGAAGGCCAATCATGGCCGCTGTTCTTAGTGTCCCAGGCTGTGCTGGAAGACTTGAACACTTGGGAAGGCAGAGGTTATGGTGTGGCTTATAGTGGCGCCAATCAGATTTAGGGACACAAACTCTGCAAAAGGGTTTCCATCAGAAATGAGTGTGGCATTGGACAATGCTCCAGTACTGAGTCTCCGTATGTGATGGCTGACACCCAACACCCCAGATCTGCATATGGTGGGACGGCCCCCATGGGCCACTCTAAGGATACCATGCAGGGGTCATCCATGGTACATGCCATTACTGTCACTGTAAGTTACAGGTCCATAGAGCAGGGATAGCAATACCCATTAAGAGAACATGGCTGGAAACAGCTGTTGGCATGAAGAAGTGTTCAAGACAGTAATTTTAAAAAGATGTTATACCAGGCGGTGGTGGCGCACGGCTTTAATCCCAGCACTTGGGAGGCAGAGGCAGGCGGATTTCTGAGTTCGAGGCCAGCCTGGTCTATAGAGTGAGTTCCAGGACAGCCAGGGCTACACAGAGAAACCATGTCTCGAAAAACCAATAAATAAATAAATAAATAAATAAGTAAGTTATGCAAAAGGGAATGTGCAGCAGGGGTTTAAGTTGGAAGTCCATGCCCATAAAAGGCTTAATACAACTTCATGGATGCCCAAATGTTATCCATAGACTTTAGTGACAGTGTTCTAAGGAGATGGGTCAAAGCTATCACATTTTCAAAATGGTGTTACCCACGAAGGCTTAAACATTATTGGTGTTTATATAGTAGAACTCAACCTTTGCATCGGAAACACTAAAAATACATTTATAAGAATCTGTTATGCTACAATCCAAATATGAAAAATACTTTTTCTCCAGGCAGTGGGCTAACAGGCAGAGCTATGTTTTCCTTTTTGCTGGAGTGTATCCTTCAAACTCAGTCTGGAATTATTTATCTAGACTAGTGATGTGGGTTGGTGCCCAGTGAGGCTGCTCTCAAAAAGCTCTATTTCTCAGATTTTATTTAACTTCTTTCTGCTGTAATGTCTTTATGTGGCAGTGGTGACCTCGAAGGGTAAGTATTGGCTTTCTGTTTTATATGAAGAAACTGGGGGACAAGTGTTCTTTCTGGCTTCCTAGAGTGTTACAATATCTGACAAATGGTTAGTGCCTGAAAGCCACTCTGAGGATTGGGGAGACAGCTAGGTGGGCAGAAGCAGTAAGTACCCGAGTTTGTTGTCTTCCAAAGGCAGGATGTATCGGTGTGTTTATAATCCCACTGCTGGAGATATCGGTTGAAACAGGAGGATCCCTGGAGCTTTTGAACTAGCCAGTCCAGTCTACTTGGTCAGTTTCAGGCCAAAAAGAAACCTCAGCCGGGCGGTGGTGGCGCACGCCTTTAATTCCAGCACTTGGGAGGCAGAGGCAGGCAGATTTCTGAGTTTGAGGCCAGCCTGGTTTACAGAATGAGTTCCAGGACAGCCAGGGCTATGCAGAGAAACCCTATCTAGAAAAAAACCAAAAAAAAACAAAAACAAAAACAAAAAAACAAAAACAAAAACAAAAAACCAAAAAAAAAAAAAAAAAAGAAAAGAAAAAGAAAAAAGAAAAAGAAACCTCAAACAACAACAAAAAGGTGGACAGTGCCTGAGAAACACCACCTAGGTTGACCTTTGGCCCCTCGTGCATGTGCACACATGCGCGCACACACACACAGAGGCCACTCCATTCTAGTTAAGGTTGAAGTTGGAAAGTCCTAGGGGTTAGAATTTAAGAAACCCTTTTCTTTCTTGGAGGGAGGGACTGGAGATAGAGGAAATCAACCCACTGCTAACAAACAAAATTCTTTGTGAGACTGTAAATCTTAGCAGGCACCACGGCACACGCGGAATTCTAGGCTAGGCCGGGACAGGGGACTCTTTCTCAGAAAAATAAAACATCAATAGGGTTTAAAGTTCTACAAGTTCTGCAGGGTTACTGGAGGCAGTAGAGAGGGGACTTGCTAGTTGCGGGGGAGGGGGGGGCACTTAGAAGCAATGAGATGCCCTTCGGGTTGGTGTCTTCCAAAAGCCGCATGCTTTTGTCTAGAGGGTAGATTCCCGCGCACCTGAGCGGTAGCATCTTTAGTGCTGGTGGGGCGTGCTGCGCGACCGCTGTGGGACGGTGACGGTCGCCCTGTCTCTCGCCCTCCCTCCCTCCCGCCGCAGACAGCGAGCTGGTGCTGCCCGACTGCCTGCGGCCGCGCTCCTTCACCGCGCTGCGGCGGCCGTCGCTGCGGTGCGAGGCGGACGAGGCGCGCCTGTCGGTGAGCCTGTGCGACCTCAACGCGCCGGGAGCGGACGGCGACGACGGCGCACCGCCCGCCGGCTGCCCCATCCCGCAGAACTCGCTCAACTCTCAGCACAGCCGCGCGCTGCCGGCGCAGCTCGACGGCGACCTCCGCTTCCACCCGCTGCGCGCCGGCGCGCAGGTCCGCATCCTGGACGAGCAGACGGTGGCGCGCCTGGAGCACGGGCGCGACGAGCGCGCGCTCGTCTTCACCAGCCGGCCGGTGCGCGTGGCCGAGACCATCTTCATCAAGGTCACGCGCTCGGGCGGGGCGCGAGCCGGCGCGCTGTCCTTCGGGGTCACCACGTGTGACCCCGGCACGCTGCGGCCCGGCGACCTGCCCTTCAGCCCCGAGGCCCTGGTGGACCGCAAGGAGTTCTGGGCGGTGTGTCGCGTGCCCGGGCCTCTGCACAGCGGCGACATCCTGGGTCTGGTGGTCAACGCGGACGGAGAGCTGCACCTGAGTCACAACGGCGCGGCGGCCGGCATGCAGCTGTGCGTGGACGCCTCGCAGCCCCTCTGGATGCTCTTCAGCCTGCACGGCGCCATCACGCAGGTCCGCATCCTCGGTGAGTGCCGGGTGCCATCCCCCTGTTCACGATGGTCTTTCTAGGCTTAGGTGAGTTCTGGGCGGGGCGGAAGCATTTGGTCCACGGATGTCTGGGGAAGAGAGGGGTGAACTCAGAAGAACTCAGAAGACCAGAGCCTTACACCCCAGAGTTGTGTTAAAGGAGGCGGGGGCAGGGAACTTTCTGAGACTTGGTTCCCTCATGGCTGCTTGTGGCTCTTAATGAAAATCAGGCTGGCTGGTTGTGGTGGTGCATATCTGTAACCATAGCGTTTAGGAAGCAGAGGCAGGAGGATCTCTGCAAGTTCGAGGCTAACCTGGTGTGCATATTGAGTTTCAGGTCAGCCAGAGCTTCATAGCAAGCTCTGTCTCAAAAACGGAAAAACAAACAAACAACAAACAAACAAACAAACATCCCGAACACCGTATTAGTGCCTTCTTGGGCAATTGCCTGCATCAGAGTAGGGACTGCCTGAGCAGGGGGCCTTCGGGATGAGATTGCAGTGCTCCAGACCTTTCTCTTCAGGAAGAGGCAGTTTGAAAGGATTAGAGGATGTGGGCTTGTATTAAGCCACACTCCACACTCCACACTCCACACTCCGAGGCTTGTTCTACAGGATAGGTATACCTTACTGTGACTGAGCACTTGAGGAGAAGGAGAAGGCAACTGAAGGAAAGATGGGGTTTGATTGGCAAACCTAGTGAGGGGGTGGGGATGGCAGGAGTGTGAGGGCTGGTCACATTCAGCCCTGCGCTGTCCGAGAGAGGTGTGTCTGCACTCGATCCGTTCTCGGTTTTCCCTTTGGCATCCTCAGCCTAGGAGGCCAGCCCTAGCCATGATGTCAGCCACAGCCAGGGTGGGTTTACCTCGCTGGGCATCTCTCACTAGCCTCACTGTAAAGTGCAGATCTTTGAATCCTGGTTCCAGAGACCCTAAATCTGTAGCTGTAGGGATAGATTCTGGACCTCCAATTTTGTTGTTGTTTGGTTGTTTGGTTGTTTGCTTGCTTTATTTATTTGAGGCAAGATCGGTCTACATAGCCCTGGCTGTCCTGGAACTCATTCTGTAGGCCAGGCTGGCCTTGAATATACAGAGATCCAATTCTGCCTCCTGAGTGTTGGGATTAACCACTATGTCCAGATGATTTATAGTGTTATTTAAAATGTCCTTAGCCAAGGTTGGAGAGCTCTGGGCCTCTCAGCCCTATGGCTCAACCCAGGAATCTTGATAGGCTTGGTAGTGTGGTTGAGACCGTGAGTCTGGGGTGGGGTGGGGTGGGGCTTGTGAAATGAGATGAAGATCGGTACAGACTTTCATCTCTGTGGAGACAGAGATGAAGAGACAAAAAGAAGCAAATAGAAAAGTTACTGAAAGAACTGAAGAAGGAGAGGAAATCAGGTTAGATGAACACATGCCAAGAAGGAAGGGAGATGAGTTAGTCTAGTGAAAGAATTCTGGATGGGATAAAATGAAACTAGATTGGGAGACACACACACACTCACTCACATGTGCACACATGTAAACACACATGCGCATATGCGCACACATGCGCATATGCGCACACATCTGAGCTGAAGCTAGAGAGAACTGGCTGCACTCACTGCGTCTCAGAGAAGGGAAATCACAGAGGCAAGGCATACTCCTGCATCAGTACCGTCTAATAATAGCTAAGTAGCTTTTCAGTAAGGCTTCTGCCATCTAAGGGTGTCTATGAGACCGGAGCAAGAGGGAATTATAACAAAACAAAACAGAAGACTTTTTCTGTCCCAAGTGCTAAGTGGGTCAAGGTGGATGTTAAGAAATACCACCCAGAACCCAGTGTCTATTAATAGCTTCCGAGCTGTTGGGAGAATTGGGCATGTCTGTCAGCCAGCAAAATGGTGTTGGGGGATCCTGACTGACCCTAAGGGGAAAACAAGACAGAGACAGCGAAAGTTCATTGCTCCTCTTACAGTAAAGGCTTGGCTTTGTTCCCTGTGAGCCGATTAATGAGGGTTGTTTCCTGTATCCATGTGTACAAAAACTCTTTGTATTCACTGGTGGAATGGAACTACTTTCACTAAAGACAACTATGTCAGGTTTGCTTTATAGATGTTGTTCTGAAAATGCTAGCCAGTGCAGTAGGGAAAGGAAAGTAAATTGGTATGCATTTCAGAAAAGACTGTAATTTTCGGGCAGTGGTGGCGCACGCCTTTAATCCCAGTACTTGGGAGGCAGAGGCAAGCAGATTTCTGAGTTCGAGGCCAGCCTGGTCTACAGAGTGAGTTCCAGGACATACAGGGCTACACAGAGAAACCCTGTCTTGAAAAACCAAAAAAAGAAAAAAGAAAAGAAAAGAAAAGACGGTAATTGATTTAAAATATTAATGTAGCAAGAGAAACTGCATGAGCTGAGCATGCAATCCAAACTTTCATCTTTCATCTGAGCTGCAGAGCAAGATCAAAGCCAGCCTAGGCCACTTAGTAGGATCCTATCTCTCCCCACACACTTAAGTGAAGGTTTCTCTGTCCTGGAACTTACTCTGTAGATCAGGCTGGCCTTAAACTCATAGATCTGCCTGCCTCTGTCTGCTCTGAATCTGGGGATAAAAGTTGTGCATCACCACTGCTTGCTTGTGAGATACTCTCTTAAAAAGTTAAATAAGGTGTTGGGACCTTAAATACTCTCTTAAAAAGTTAAATAAGGTGATTGGTCGCTTTCCTAACATGAGCGAAGTCTGAGTCTAGTCTCTGTGTAGGGGGAGAAGGAAGGGAGAGACCCACCCTATGAACATTCATTGATCATTCTTAGAAATAATAACACTGGGCCCGGCGGTGGTGGTGCACGCCTTTAATCCCATCACTTGGGAGGCAGAGGCAGGCGGATTTCTGAGTTCGAGGCCAGCCTGGTCTACAGAGTGAGTTCCAGGACAGCCAGGGCTACACAGAGAAACTCTGTCTCAAAAAACAAAAAACAAACAAAAAAAAAAAAAAAAAAAAAAGGAAGGAAGGAAGGAAGGAAGGAAGGAAAGGAAGAATAACACTGACATGAGTTACAACTAACAATGCCCCTGCTTGTGTGCAGAACATTCTTTTAGGGCCCATGGGAAAGTCACAGGCAAGTGACTCCTTGTTCTCAGCAAGCTCATGGTTCTGCTAGAGAAACAGAGCTGGAGTCTCCAGCGAAGAAGAGGCAGTACTTCAGGCTGTGTGGTTGGGCATGGCGGGTCAATAACCATAGGCGGTGGAGTTTAGGGGAGCCATGGTTCCCCAGAGACTAGGCTTGAGGGCAGCTTCAAGAGGGTCCCTGAGCAGTCAGCTCTTTGAGGGCAATGGCACTGTCCTCAGTCTCATATGTGGATAATGAACCCCCAGGAGGGACTGTGGGAGGAAGACGGAAGAAGGAGGGGGACAGACAAGGCAAGGCTTCAGGACCAGAATGTAGGGACCAGTAGAGAAGGTGGGTGGTTCCAAGGCACTGTGGTAGAGAGGGCAGGACTCTGACAGAGACTGAGGTAGGAGGCAATGACATGGGGGACTTCATTCTCTGAAGGTCAAAGGGACCCAGGAGGTGGCAGAAGATGGTTTGGAAATTGTGGCTGGTTTAGAACATGATGCTACCTCCTGACCTAGAGGTGGGCACAGAGCATGGGTCGGGGATGAACCAGTCTATGCATCCTGCCCCACAGCCTGTGGTTATCTTCTAGGCAGGTGTAGGAGCTCTCTGGGGGCGCGGGGCAGGGGGGCGGGTGAGCAAGGACTTTAGGCTAATGGCAGTGTGGACATCCCCTTTCTCAGGCTCCACCATCATGGCTGAACGGGGTGGCCCATCTCTCCCCTGCTCACCTGCCTCCACTCCAACCTCACCCAGTGCCCTGGGCAGCCGCCTCTCTGACCCCCTGCTCAGCAACTGCGGTTCTGGGCCCCTAGGTGGCTCTGCTGGTGGTGAGTACCAAGGCCCTGTGGGTGGGTCAATGCTTCTCTCTGCGTCCTATAGAGAGGGACAGTGCAGCCTGCATTAGGGATGGGACCAGAGAGACTGGGGGCCAGGGTGCCCACAGAAGGCTTTTACTTTATTAAAAAAAAAAAAGTATTTGTAATTATTTTTAAATTTTGAGTGTGTGTGTGTGTGTGTGTGTGTGTGTGTATGTGTGTGCTGGGGCTTATGGATATATGAGTATATGAGTATAAATGCCCACAGATCCCAGAAGAGGGTATCCGATCCTCCAGGCAACTAAGAAAAGTGCACACAGGAAACGCCAAGTGCCAAGCGTAGTACAGGAGAGTTGTGCCTTGAAAGAATTAGGAAGTCCTTTCCCCTCTTTCCTCCTTTCCTCTTTCTGCCCCTCTGGCCCTGGTTTGGGGCTTTGTGGCCTGAGCCCGGCTGCTGGAGCTCAGCTCCTTCCTTGGGCAGGAAGGTGGGTTGTCCGTGTGGAGAGGTGGCTTTCCGTAGTGGCAGAAGATAAGAGCCTAGGGGCTCTTTTCTCCTTCAAGAAGGCCCCATGCTGGGCTGGGTCACATTCCCTTTTGATTGGTGCTCTTGCTCT
>JADRCD010193997.1:0-11408 GCA_019843815.1 Montemys delectorum
TCGACTAGCAAGGAATTGGTGGGGCAGTGTCAAGCTGGTTATTCTTGGGGCTGCCACACACCTTCATGGGGAAGCAGGAAACTCTTGGAGTCCCCCAAGTCTCCTCAGGATAGAAGGCTAAACCTGGTACCAGACAATAGAATTCAGCTCCCAGAAGACCACCTGTGAGCAAACTCATCTCTTCTGGTTGTGCCCCAGGAGGACCAGACTGGGAAAAATTGGTGGGGTAGGGTTCTAAACTGCTTGTTCTTGGATTCCCACAGGCCCGCACAGGGAACAGGACACTCTTGGGGTCCTTCAAGTCTCCTCCAGATAGCAGAACAAGTCCAGAGGCAGACAATAGAGATTAGAGGACCATGTGCATGTGACTCACCTCTGCTGGCTGTGCCCCTAGTTGCACCAGACTCTGGGTGCTATTCTTTATATCCTCATGGTAGAGGGGAGGCTTGAGTTGATCCGACAGTAGATGCCATAGAGGCAAAAGGCAAGCTCAGATGCAGACAAGAAAAAGTATGAACAGATACTTGATAATTCAAGTAGGCTATTTCAACAATAATAGATTTGTTGAGTCCCAGCACAAATATGTGTTTATGCTGATATGATTCTATAGTCTTTAGTCCCTGTCTCCCTTCTTGCTTAAAAAATAAAAGATTCCAGATTCACTTCCTCCATGGTACACACAGAATTTGAGACACTTTTCCATTCTACATGTTTGCTAAGGTCTCCACCATCCTCAATGAAAGGTCTTTGAATGATGGTGCAGTGGGGGACAGAGCACTTGGAACTTTCCCACAAGTCATGTTACAAAGCTTCCTAGGATTAAGAGGACACACCCGAGGACACACCCGAGGACACACCTGAGGACACACCCGGGGACACACCTGAGGACACACCCGGGGACACACCCGGCAGTGTAGATCGCATGAAAAAGCTACTTTTATGTCTTGAGCTTGAAAGAGTTGTGGGAGGGAAACTTTCAGTTCCATAGTCTGCTATCCCTCCAGAGAGGGAGAGAAGAAGAGACAAAATGTCTGCCTAGACAGGGATGGAAGCACATAGTGTGAGGGGAGACACTAAATTTACAGCATACCTTAGAGATGAGATGATTTTTATATTATACATTACAAATACCAGGGAGAGATGGAACTATCCATTAGCCTTGGTTCAGTAGCTGGGTAGTAATGCACTCTCCCTTTGAGTGCATTAATACTGACACTTGTACTGGGGCCTCAATGCAGTATTGAGCTCCTGCTGCACACACACATCTGTGAGGTCCCCATTTCTGCTGACATACAGACCCTTCACCAAATGGCTTTAGGAATTTCAGTATCTGCATTATATTTTAAAAGCTTTGTTGTCTAATGATTTCTACACAACCAAATTTGCTCATTTACCAGCATACATGGCTGAATTTTGGATACAAATATGAAATATCCAACCACCTGCACTTAAGTATGAGACTACTTCTTTCACTATTATTCTCGATGTCAATCATTGCTTGGTCTCTGCTCCAGAGGAACCACTTTCAGATGCTATAGTTTGGAAGCTGCTTTTAATATGAAAACTTCAGAGCCACATTTGTCTTTTCATGGTAAAGGAATCCATTGCAATTGTCCTGTTACTAAATAAAGCCTATTTGAGAGTCAATTATGTCATTTGTTAACAGTGTCTGTCCACATATGCACACAACACATCTTAGACACTCCCCAGTTCATGCACATCAAACTGACCTGATTTTGATTGATTTTAACTGAGCTCTTATGAACTTTTTAAAGTATGAGTCTTTCTGATTGATGTCTTCAATTCCTTGAACTAAGGATCTGAAGTCGAATTACTCAGTCACAGGATAGAAATGCTTAACTTTTAAAGAAACTGTAAAACTGACATCTATAATGACTAGATCATCTTGTATCCCCTCTAGCCATGATGTATGAGAGTGTCAGTGTTTCCATGTCTTTGCCAACACTTGGATCTATGGATCTTAAATCTGATTATACTGAATGTACATATAGAAGTATGTCATTGAATGTATTTTCATGGAGCTGAACATCTACAGTCTCTGTCTCTCTCTGTCTCTCTCTGTCTCTCTCTGTCTCTCTGTCTCTGTCTCTCTCTGTCTCTCTCTGTCTCTCTCTGTCTCTCTCTGTCTCTCTCTGTCTCTCTCTCTCTCTCTCTCTCTCTCTCTGTGTGTGTGTGTGTGTGTGTGTGTGTTTCTCTCTGTCTCTGTCTCTCTTACATCACTGTCTATTGCTCATGTTCTCCCTATTCACTCCCTCCTTCTACAGAGCAGAAACTGAGTGTCTTCTTCACTTCACATTTTCACCGTGGCCGTCATCAACATGGGGCCTCTGTTGATGGTGGAATGAGGAGCAGAGCACATAGGGACTTCCCAAGCTGAGCTAAAGAAATGTTTGGGATTAAGAAGCACAAGGATGTCCAGCACCCACCAAGATCTGGTTCCTTCTTCCTGAGATTGGACAAACTGGGAACTTCTCATCCATCATGCTCTAGCAATTCTTTGGTCAGGGAACTTGTTGTAGAGAGAACAGCTACAAAGAAAGGCTAGGACCACAGAGAGGACAAAAGTGCATTGGAGGGGTGAAATTCAATCAAAGGATCCCCTCTTGATTAGAGAAACCAGGAAAAATTGTGCTGGGTTGTGCCAGGGAAGCAGCCAGAGACACACAAAGAAGAAGTTCTGGAGTGCTGTACTGTGACTTCCTGAGGTTGCTATCTAACTTTTGAACTTGCTATGGATGCACAGACAAATTCTGAGGGAGGTGGTCCTGTTACTAAATAAAACCTATTTGAGAGCAAGTATGTCATTTCTTAACAGTGTCAGTCCACATATGCACACAACACATTTTAGCCACTCCCCAGTTGATGCACATCAAGCTGACTTGATTTTGACTGCTTTTAATTGAGCTCTTATAAACTTTTTAAAGTATGAGTCTTTCTGATTGATGTCTTCAGTTCCTTGAACTAAATAGCTGAGGTCGAATTACTCAGTCACAGTACTCAGGCTCTGGATTATTAGTTGGATAATTATGAGAGCAATTATAATTAGAAGCCAAGGTCAATGTGCAGTAGCACTAACGGCTGTCTGACTCTGATAGTCACAGCACTTCCTCCAAGGAGTCAGGCTGGACTGGGTATGGGCTTCTGATCCTTTATTCTTTGGTATATCCTGTCAGGGTTCTTTGTAATTCTGAAACTTCTATTTTTAGATTTGTATATCAGCTTTATCATAGATTGACCCCAGTGTTAGAGCTATTAAGGCTCTATTAAATACTGGTCATATGGATAAGAATGAGATTGATCAGGGTGTGGTAAGAGAACATTCCTCCAATTCTGAGGACCTGAGTTCTGCCTTGAGATTGACAAGGTGGAAGGGCTTAACACAAATTATTCCTTCACCTCCATATATGAACTATATATAGCCTGGGAGCATTCACACATGCATATATCCATGGGCAAAATAAAGGCAAGCACAATTATTCATTAAATGAATATGTGACGGTGAAGTTGGTCTTGGCAGGAGCTGGCCACTAGAGGAGACACATCATAACAGTGGGGAGAAGAGGAACTGTGGACTCTAAAAGCACAAGAATGTCAGTGTGTTTTGTTGAAACAAATGTGACCTAATGGGGAGAGGGTCCATGTAGATCCTAAGATAACTGTAGGGACCAGGGACCCTGGAAGCAGGCTCAGTAAATTGAGTCTTCAAAGCATAGGAGTCTCGAAGATATATGTCACACTCAGACCTCCTGCATTTGCCCATCTCTCCTGTGACATCTTACTGTGACCTTCTCATAGAAACACTCTGGCCTCTCCTGTTACAGCCCTCTGTCCAGGTGAGGGGATATGGTTCCTGGTGTTCCAGATGAGTTTCAGAATTCAGGCAGTGCTTTTCCATAAGGATAAAAATAGAACAGAAACAGCAGAGGTGACTTTGTCCTGACTCCTGGCAGTTGGCTCCTATCACTTTTCTCTAATCACTTCTCCTACAAGAAGAACTTTGAACGACCATAGGTTCCCCACCTACATATTTTGGTTTAAATACTTGCCTGAGCAAGACTTTACACATTCTGGTTCCTGTTTGTGAAACTTGGTCCTCCTAGCAGCACGGACTCAGGTCAGAGAGCTGACCATGCCAAAGAACCAACTACATAGCTGGCTGAATGCTGCGCTCTTTGGGCTCCTGCTTCTCGTCCATGTGCATGGTGAGGCTCACTAAACACACAATGGGGAATGAGTGGAGTCAGAGCTGCCAAGTTCTGTATGTCAGAGCTGTGCTTCTGGGAGGGAAGGCGTGAAGGGTAGGTGCTGATGGAAATGATGCATAGTGGGTCTGAACCTGTGGGTCACGACCATTGAAACCCCATAATTCTGATGGTATTAGAACATCCCAGACGTACATTTATTTTTATTACAACTTCCTAATTGTAATGTTGCTTTTGAGTGGTTTCTTAGTTCCTAAGAGCATCAGAAAGATGTGTTTTCCAATCTATGTGTTTGAGAAATGTGTCTACCAATAACCCCAACAAAAGCACACACTTTTTGTGGACCCACTAGCACCTAGAAGGTCAGAGACATCTAAGATGACTCTATACTAAAGAGACAGTTTAATATTAGGAGCTCTTGAGAGAATAGCAGACAAACGTGGAGGTATTTTTCCATCCTCAGTGTCTGGCTGTGACTGTAACTACTACTGAACTTTGGATAACAGTGACAATAACCATGACTTCATGAGGCCAAATGGCTCTGAGTCTCTGACCTCTTTAACCAGAGAAATGCTCTGGTACCCCTCGGAGGGCTAATAGAAAAGGTTCCTGGACCTGAGGGGAAGGGTAACTCCCACATTCATATCCCACAGGTGAAATGGGGAGCCCTGGGTTTCCTTCTCCTGTGCCCTGGTAACAATGAGATGAAAATCTCACAAGATGTTAGCAGCTGATTACAGAAATCTAACCCAGATGGCATCTCTCCACCAGGTCACGACTTACCTGAGTCCAGCCCCATCAGAAACACACACACTGGCCAGGTCCGAGGCAAGCTCGTCCACATGAAGGACACTAAAGCTGGTGTCCATGCCTTCCTGGGAATTCCCTTTGCCCAGCCACCTGTAGGATCGCTGCGCTTTGCACCTCCTGAGGCCCCTGAACCATGGAGTGGTGTGAGAGATGGAACCTCACAGCCGGCCATGTAAGTTCTGGACCCAGAGGGTTTCAGCCACTGGGGGAGACTGCTCTGAGTTCTGGGCCATGCTGAAGTGTCTTATCCATCTCAGCGACACAGAACTTTTCTCTCTTTGTGGATGAGTGTCCCATGCATTTTTCTGGTGCTGTCCTAAGCCTGATTAGAACAGCTTGGCCAGGCTCCTGGGTCAGAGCTTGGCACTCACAAGGATCTAGATGCAGGTTCTATTTTTCCATAAATCTATTTATTCACATTACATCTCAATCCTAGCACCCCCCTTATGTAGCCCCTCTTTCATCCCCCTCCCCTTCACCTCTAAGAAGGGGGAGGTTGCTTACAGTGAAGCAACCACTCTGGCACCTCGTGTTACTGCAGGACTATGTATATCATTTCCCACCGAGGCCAGACAAGCTGGCCCAGCTAAGGGAGTAGGATCCAGATACAGGCAACAAAGTCACAGTAAGCCCTGCTTTCATTGATGGGGACCCACATGAAGACCAAGGTGAAATCTGCCAGAAATGTGCAGGGGGCCTATGTCCAGCCCTTGTACACTCTTCAGTTGTTGGTTCAGTCTCCGAGAGTTGCCAAAAGTCCAGGTTAGTTCCCACTGTTGGTCTTCTTGAGGAATCCCTATCCTCTCCAGATTCTTCAATTCTTTGCCCATCTCTTCCACAAACTTCCCAAGCTCCGTCTGTTGTTGGCTGTGGGCCTCTGCACCTGTTTTGATCAGCTGCTGGGTGAAGCCTCTCAGAGGACAGCTGTGCTAGGCTCCTGCCTATGAATCCAAGCTGACAGAAACAATCATAGCCTGAAGCTCCAAGGAGAAAGGCAGGCAGGCCTGCAGTATGTCTGAATAGACCTTCTGTGAATAGCTCAGACCATTCCCCTCTAAATTGGTAGGAGTTGCTACTAGATTCATTTATGTGGGTCTCACAAAGAACATCTGTGTATCCAGCCAGCAGTGATGAATGCAGATGTCAACAGTGTCTTCACATGTTGTTTCATTGTGACCAGGCTTTGACCAACACAGAGGTATTGAGGACTCTCAGCGTGTCCCTGTGAATTCACTAACTCTGCAGATGCTGTTTGTTGTTTCCACTATCCACACGTAGACCTCCAGGCAGATATGGCTAAGTGGCACATTCATCAAAGTTGAGTTCACAGTGGTCTCCCAGGAATCCAGGGGCATAGTCACAGAAGTAAGTCCCAAGAGCATCCTGATGTGTGGCACCGTGTAGACATGGCTGGGATCCACAGTCATGAGTTTCCAACTCAAGTTACCCCAGAATACTCTTGAGGACAGACACATGTGTACCTTCCTATATATCGAGGCATACAGCACCATGCAGGCAGGGATAAGAAACACGTTTATCTACTTTCAAGTCAAAATGCCTTCCTTGGTATCCATGTGCCCAGGAGCAGGAATAAGCTTTGATTCCATGCTGGCACACAACTCCATTGTGGCACAGTCTGAAAGCACTCTCATTCTGAGCCGTCTCAACAGAACCTTCCAGCATATCCATCAGGGCGGTTACAGGCATGCCTCTCAGGGTTTATGTGGCAGGAGCCTCTGTGTTGGTAGATACTCCCTCCACAGGAATTAGCTGCAGTTTCCAAGGTCAGCCCACTCTACCCAGGATGATATTGAACTGCAGGCACCAGAGAGAAGAACAAAGATAAAATTGTTCACAGATTCAAATTATCCTGTGTATCCTGTGCCTCAGTAGGAGAGGTCTCCAGGCATGAGTTAATGTGACCTATTAGGCATTAGTCATCCCTGAATCCAGGAGAATACACTTCAGGTCCCTGAGGAGTGCAACAGTGATCGATACATGCCAACCCCACCCTCATAGTCACTGTGACAACCTATAGAGCCAAGTGCCATTGACCAGGGAACAAGTGTATCTAATTCCCTCTGGAGACACTGCAGACAAGAGGAGTTCCCTGAGAGTCTGTGCATGTGATGAAGGACTACTCACTACCCTTGAGCATTGTCCACTGGATCTGCTACTAGCTGTGTGAGTCCAACACCCAAATATTGGGACCTTAGATTGTTTTCTGTTGCTTTAATAAACAAAGCAAGTTAGGAGAGAAAGCTACTATTAAAGGCTCCAGATTGCAAACCATCGTTTGGGTAAACACAGTGAATCGAAACTACAGGAGCTGCTCACATCACAGCCATGCCCAGTAACAGAAACTAGAAAATGCTTGTGTGCCTGCTAATGCTTAGCTCAATTTTCCATTCTTATAGAACCCCATTAACATCATTACAGACAGCCAATCATTTCCATATGGACACCTAGATGTTTCTCTATCCCAGACTCAGAAAGATAAAAGCCTAGGAACCATTCGGCTAGCAGCCTCCCTAGAAATCTGGCTCCAACACAGCTTTCACAGGCCCTGTGGCTTTTTGTTGGTTCGAAAGAACTTAGAGTCAGAATATGTATTCACAGGCACCATGAGGAACAGAAGCTGAATGTGGCTGAGATAAAAATCTCCAGACTCATATTGGGTTTTGATCACCATCCATGTCTTGGAATATCTGTCTGCTCTTTTCATCAGGTGTCTGCAAAATCTTGAACTACTGTATCCAGAGGGCCTGAAGGAGATGAAACTGAACCTGTTTCCCTTCTCTATGTCTGAAGACTGCCTGTATCTCAACATCTACACACCAGTCCATGCCCATGAGGGCTCTAACCTGCCTGTGAGTGTCAGGCCATGGCCAGAGTGGGGAGAGAGTATTTCTATTTTTCAAGAAGATTAGAAGGGACAAACACAATCTAAGTTCCATTGCAGGGTGGACCCTGATAAAAGTCTTACCTTACATGGGTCAAAGAAGGCTATGTCAGCCACACGATGCAGCTGAAACCTGGGTATGGGACAAAGACCACTAGACCACCAAGCCATCAAAGGCTCTAGCTCTTGATAAAACCAGAACTCATTCTACAACTTGTGCTCTGCAGAACCACTTAGGGGCTCAAGACCTCAACATTAAGGTAGCCCAAACTTAGACTTTTGGGTTATCTGTTGTGACAATGAGGGTTGATGATCCTTTCCATTTCTAATCTGGAGAGCTATCCATGGAGACACCCATCTTTGCTCCACTGTGAAGACCTTGAGTAATGATGACATTACTCTATACATAGAGGCATTAATTCAAAGTGCAACACACAGAGGGAATGGGAACAGGAAGCTACTAGAGGCTCCTGGGTGTGGCAAGGCCCTGAAGTCCTGAGGATTTTTATGTATTTCTGTAGCTGCACAGAAACACAGCAGTTGATATTCTAGTAAGCAGATCAGCTTAGACAGGCTAGGAGCTTCCTGACATCTCTCTTGACTTTTCCAGGTGATGGTATGGATCCATGGTGGTGGACTGGTTGCAGGCATGGCTTCCATGTATGATGGATCCATGCTGGTAGCTACTGAGGACTTGGTGGTGGTCACTATCCAGTATCGTCTGGGTGTCTTGGGCTTCTTCAGGTGAGTCTGTGGCTGGTCTGGGCAATGATTGCTGATCACAAATTAAACACCCCTTTGATCTATAACCCTTACACTTCACAGCACTGGAGACCAGCATGCCAGAGGCAACTGGGGATACCTGGACCAAGTGGCTGCCCTACGCTGGGTTCAGCAGAATATTGCCCACTTTGGAGGCAACCCTGACCGTGTCACTATTTTTGGCGAGTCTTCAGGTGGCACAAGTGTGTCTTCACATGTTGTGTCTCCCATGTCTCAAGGACTCTTCCATGGAGCCATCATGGAGAGCGGGGTGGCCCTACTGCCTTACCTTATCTCTAACACCTCTAAGGTGGTCTCTACTGTAAGTACTCTCAACCCTGATGCTTAAGCCTTTATATTCTGGTACTCTGGTGTTCTGTTCATTGGGGAAATCAAGGACCATGGGAAACAGCTTCTTTCCAATAATTTCAGAGAAACTTAGAGGTTAGCATCTACTCACTACTTCACTCTGAGTGACTGTTATCTGACCAGCAAACTAGTCCTTGAAACTTCTATCGTTGGAAAAATAAGTAAGCATGTGCCTGGAAGCTGCTTCATTGGTTTTTAAGTGCTCAGAGTGTTAGCCTGAGGACATAAGTTCAAATCCAGAAACACACAAAGGACTAGAGATAACAATACCTAATGGTAAATTAGATGTTCCTCTGGTCAGGTAGGAGACAGAGAGGAAAGAATCTCTGGATGTTCACAGACCATCTTAGGTAGTCTAGGCAGCAAAAAGAAAAGACACCCTGTCAAATAAGTGGGGCAGGGTATTTTCTCCTCCAATCTTCATACACAGTTCTTAACAGACTTACCCCTTCCCTCATATATAAAATAGAAAAAGACTGATGGAGAAAACAAAGCTACCCTAACAAAAAGAACAGGTATGCAGGTAGAAAGGGTCCTGCTTGCTGGATGTCACCTTTGAACACTAGGGCAATGGGAACAATATGTATTTATTCCAATCCACACCACACAGCACAGTGTGGGAACTAGGCACAACAGCATAGAATTGGACTGGGAACTCTTCTCCCCACTTGTTCCCTTTGCAGACGGTGGCCAAGCTCTCTGGATGTGAGGCCATGGACTCAGAGGCCCTGGTGCGCTGTCTGAGAGGCAAGAGTGAAGCAGAGATTCTGGCTATTAACAAGGTTGGGAGAACTGTGTGTCTGGGAGAACCTGGTCTATGTGATGTGGGATTCTGAACCAAATACCTTATCTTTATGACTTTGTGTTCTTTCAGTTCCATGTGCAAAATGAATATCAAGATAGGCTAATCTAAGTGTAGATTCTCCTCCAGGGTGAGCAGATCACCCTGAAACTAGTGAGAAATGAGAAAAAGGTGGAGGTGACTCAGTGGACATCAGGATATTTATTTCATTAACCTTCAGCATTGACCTCTAATGCTTCACAGGTCTTCATACTGATCCCTGCTGTGGTGGATGGAGAGTTCCTACCCAGACATCCCATAGAATTGTTGGCATCTGAGGATTTTCACCCTGTCCCCAGCATCATTGGTATCAACAATGATGAGTATGGCTGGACAATCCCCAGGGTGAGACACCATTCCAATCCTCTGGGAGCCTGGAGACTCATATGCTAAGCAGATGTATTGATGGAAACTCAATACATCTTTAATCTAAATCCATCAGACCTCACATTGAAAACTGTTTTCTGTCTCCCAGCTCATGGGCTCTGCTCAGACAATAAAGGAAATAACCAGAGAGAACCTGAATGCTGTTCTGAAGAATGCAACAGCAGAACTGGTGAGATGTTTCTGGTCCTGTCCAAAAGTCAGACACCTCATATCTCCTCTGACAGCATCCCTATTAATAAAAATCAGTACATGTATATGATTTGGTATGGGATTACCTACCATCATGAACCTTTTTACCTATACCCTATGTCATCTCAGGCGCCATTCTCATAATACTGAAGGCAGTTGCCTTCCTTAACCCACAATATGCCAACTTTATTGTTCCTGATCTCCTTGGTGTAGATGCTGCCTCCAGAGTGCAGTGACCTGTTGATGGAAGAGTACATGGGGGACACTGAGGACCCCCAGACCCTACAAAAACAGTTCACAGAGATGATGGGAGACTTCGTATTTGTGATCCCTGCACTCCACGTAGCACACTTTCAGAGTGAGTACATCTGTTTCAAGGCTTAGGGGAGCAGCTCAGAGATGGTGGTCATCACAGCTCAGCACTGTGGAGTGCTGTGGTGTCCAGGTCTCCTAGTGTCCAGTTTAAGAGAGTGAAATGTGGGTATGGAGGAGAAAATGGGTTGCTGATACTCTGTTGACTTAACCACTCAGCTGGTAAGGCCATGGGCACTGATTATTAGCCAAGGGCTTTTCCATAGTTAGTGCTCCAGCATGGGGCTCCTTTCACCATTTAACTTTTGTGAATCCTGGCAACTTTCTATCAACGTATCTTGTCACCACATAGGAATCAGAAAGAAATTCAGGTGAGAGACAACTATGTCACTCTTTGTCCCTCCTCCAGGTTCCCATGCTCCCGTCTACTTCTATGAATTCCAACATCAGCTTCTTTAAAGATGTCAGGCCACCCCACGTGAAGGCCGACCATGCTGATGAGGTTCCTTTTGTCTTTGGGTGCATGCTCTTTGGGATGAAACGTGAGTCTCCATTTTATTATTATTATTATTATTATTATTATTATTATTATTATTATTATTATTTTTATTAT
>JADRCD010193998.1:0-14304 GCA_019843815.1 Montemys delectorum
ACTGGGAAAATTTGTTGGTAAGCAGCTGTATTTCTGATGTTTTTTTTTTAAAGCACTAGAGTATGCGTGCACATAGACACACATATTCATGACCTTGGGAAATAACAGTGATGATCAACACTCATGTCACTGATACAAAACCAATCAAGTAGACTGGCCACATAGGCCGTTGGCATGCACATAAAGGACTCAGATTAGTATAGAGTTGTTTTCAATTATTTTATTTCTAGAAGAACTAAGAATATACTAAAAGATGATTCTGGGAAGATAGCTAAGTAACTACCAGTATACTGTCTCCCCATATAGATGATAGATGCATTGGAAGAACTAATGTAACCATTAAGAATTCTGGTATCAACTGGATTCTGGAAACTTCCACGGGAAGGCTTAGATTTAGTGACAGAGTAATGGAATGAGCCAATGCTCAAATCCAGGAAGCACCAAATTACTTCCAAAGAAAGGGAGTAGAGAGTGTTAGAACTCAGAGAGGGAGTAGAGAGTGTTAGAACCCAGAGAGGCGTGGTTCTCAGAGCCTCACTTCTGATGCGCACTGAGTACTGACTGTGTCCTCCCTCCTGACCCGTGCTGCGCCTTGCAGTGCACATAGGCTTTCTCTGACTTCATCTGGTGCAACATCTCGACCTGTTCTCTCTGTTCTCAGCGGGTATCCCTAAAAGCCCTTTTACTTTGTCCACTAACTTCGTCACTATTAGATTTAAGTTTCCTCCCTTCGGCTGAAGCAAGTCTCTGATATATGACTTTGTTTTATAATAATAAAACTAACCCCATTCTGGTTCATTCAGTGATTATAATTCTCATGTTTTTAACAGAGAAAAATGTGACATAAAAGATAAATTACACATTCAAGAATCCATCTTCAGATTGTAGGAGCCAGAGGGATCAAGGACACCACAAGGACATGACTCACACAGGCTCACGGACACAACCAACTAGGGAGCCTGCATAGGTCTGACCTAGGCCCTCTGCACATATATTACGGTTGTGTGGGACTCCTAACAGTGGGAGCAGGGGCTGTCTCTGACTTTTTGCCTGCTGTTAGGACCCTTGTCCCCCTGTTGGGTTGCCCTGTCCAGCTTTGCTATGAGGTGCCCAGTCTTACTGTAACTTGTCATTCCGTGTTCGGTTGATATCCACAGGAGGCCTGCCCTTTTCTGAAGGGAAACAGAGGAGGAGTGGATAGAAGAGGGAGACAGGGAAGAGAAGGTGAGGAGAAAGGGCCGAGAGGGGAGAGGAGGGAAACTAAGGTCAGGATATAATAATATATGAGAGTATAATAAATTAAAAACAATTTTTTAAAAAGACACATTCAGTTAGTAAATGGGAAAAATGAAATTGAAATCCAGCACCATGTGATTTCAGAGGTCATTTGTTCACTGTCACTAAACCACTTCCTTTTATTAAATTATGTTTCTTTTAAAGCAAGCTGTGCTTGTGTGTGGGGAGGGAGTGTGTCTGTGTGTGTGTCTGTGTGTGTGTCTGTGTGCGTGAGTGTGTGCACAAATGCCTTGTACATGCTAAACTGGGATACTTGCCCAACTCCAAAAAAAGCTATCATTCAAAATTGCTTTTCATTTAGGGCCAGCAAGATGGCTCAGAGAGGAGAGGCCCTGCCAGAGCCTTACAAATACAGAGGCAGATGCTAGCAGGTAACCATTGGACTGAGTGTGGGGTCCCCAAAAGAGGAGTAAGAGAAAGGACTGAAGGAGTTGAAGGGGTTTGCAACCCCACAGGAAGAACAACAATATCAACCAAACACACACCCCCCCCCCAGAACTCCCAGGGACTAAGCCATCAACCAAGGAGTACACATGGCTCCAGCTGCATATGTAACAGAGGATGGCTTTGTTAGGCATTAATGGTAGGAGAGGTCCTTGGTCCTATGAAGGCTCAATAGATGCCCCAGTGTAGGGGAATCAAGGGCAGGGAGGTAGGAGAAGGTGGGTTGGTGGACGAACACCCTCATAGAAGCGGAGAGAGGGAGGACGGGATATAGGGGGGCTTCTGGGAGGGAGGGAAACCAGGAAAGGGGATAGCATTTCAGATGTAAATAAAATATCCAATAAAAAAAAGATGGCTCAGAGGGTAAAGGTGTGTGGTGGTTTGAATATGGGAAGTAGAAGCATTAGGAGGTGTGGTCTTGTTGGAGGAAGTGTGTCACTATGGGAGTGGGCTTTGAGGTCCTAGGCTCAGGCTCTGCACAGTGTGGAAGAGAGCGTCCCCTTGCCTGCTTGTGGAAGGGAGTCCCTCCTGGCTGCCTTTAGATCAAGATGCAGAACTCTCTGCTCCTCCAGTATCATATCTGCCTGGATGCTGCCATGCTTGCCACCGTGATGCTAATGGACTAAAACTGTAAGCCATCCCTAATTAAATGTTTTCCTCTATCACTTCCCTTGGTCGTGCTGCCCCTTCACAGCAATAAAACCCAAACTAAGACAAGGTGCTTGCCAATAAGGCTGGTAACCTCGATTCAATCTCCAGAAACTGCATGGTTGAGGGAGAAAACCAGCTCCTGCAAGTTGTCCTTTGACAAACACCATAGCCTCTACGTGCACACTATGACCTCAACATTTATTAAAACAGTATACATACATACATACATACATACACACACATATACATACTCACATATACAAAGAAATGTAAAAAAATAAAATATATTTTCATGTATTATGCCATATAAATCTAAGGTACAAAAATCATATCAAATATTTAGTAGTTATAATTTCTAGTTAGGAAACTGAAAAGCAAAAAGATCCAGAGTCAAACTGGGTGCATGCCTTTAATCCCAGCACTCAGGAGGCAGAGGTAAGTATACCTCTGTTGAGTTTGAGGCCAGTCCTGGTCTACAGAGAGAGTTGCAAGGCAGCCAAAGATACACAAAGGAACCCTGTCTCAAAATAAAAATAACAAAAAGATCCATAGCCTCAATGGCTCAAACAGAAACAAACAAATAGAAAAACCAATGGCCCTAAATAACTCTAGGTTTGAGCATTTTAGTGTAAGAACTGAGTGCATGACCGTTCAGCAAGGCCTGGACTTTGGTGAGGTCAGTGAATTCGGTGCATGTCCCCTTCTTTGAAATGTGGACTTCAACACTTTCCCTGGCTGTGTGAGCTGGCGTTCTCCTTCATACTCACATCTCCTCTACTCTGTGTGCATACAGTGGGTGCTGGTCAGTGTCAGCGAGTACAGACTGGCTGTACAACGAGCAGAGTGAGAACAAGTGTAGACCATGCAGGCCATGGATGTGTTTAAAACACAGATGCACTCAAAAACCAAACTAGAAAGATTTCCCCACAGACAAAATTGAAGGCAAGTAGTCTGGCTGGGTGTATTTGTCTGCCAAGTCCTCCTAATTCATTAGAAATCAAAAAAATGCTGATTCCTACCTTGCCTGGGTTTTGTTTGTTTGTGTAAGAGAGCCAATATCAAGATAACTATGATGATACCGTGCAAATGGTAAAATGAAGTGAAGGTAATATGAAGTTTGTAGTAAGATTCATTGTAACACCCAAGCTCAAGCAAATAGCCTACCTCTCTGCCCACCTTTCCTCAGCTATAGTGATTAAATACAGTAAGTCCTAAAGAGAGTTCAAAATGTAGCAGTTATGCAATCAGCTAGTGCGTCAGATTAAACCATTAAACAATTAAAGCATTTAATAGTAAGCTTGAGTCTAGTCCAGTCCAGCATATATACACAAAGGGCCAGATCTGGAGTCCTAAACGGAAATACAAATGTATGAGCTATGAGGACAGTCATAACTGAGCAGGTAACAATGTGATTCCAGATAGACTCCTTCATATCGAAACAGACTCTACCGGGACCAAGAGAGACAGAAGAGCTTAGCAGAGGCCAGAAGTTGGTCCAAGCTCTCATCGTGTGGTGATTTGAATAGGTTTGGCCCCATAGTTTCCTGTCTTTGAATGCTTAGCCATAGGGAGTGGCACTATTGGGAGGAGGTGTGGACTTATTGGAGGAGGTATGGCCTTGCTGGAGGGTGTAGGCTGGCTTTGAGGTCAACTATGTTCAGGATCTGACCAGTGTGCAATCAAGTCTTCTCCCGGCTGCCTTCAGATCAAGATACAGAACTCTCAGCTCCTCTAACACCATGTCTGTTTGCATGCTGCCATGCTTCCTGCCCTAATGATTGTCTTAGAGTTTCCATTGCTGTGAAGAGATGCCATGACCAAGGCAACTCTTATGAAATTTATTGGGGGTGCTTTACAGCTTCAGAGGTTCAGTCCATTATCGTCATGGCAGAAAGCATGGCAGCATGCAGACAGACATAGTGCTAGAGGAGCCAAGAGTTGTACATCTTAATCCAAAAGCATCCAGAAGGAGACCTTGTCTTCCACAAGCAGCCAGGAGAAGGGTCTCAAAGGCCACCCCCACAGTAACACACTTCCTCCAACAAAGCCACACCTCCTAATAATACCACTTCCCATGGGCCACAATGATAATGGACTAAAACTCTGAAACTGTAAGTCAGCCCCAATTAAATGTTTACCTTTATAAGAGTTGCCTTGGTCATGGTGTCTCTTCACAGCAATGAAACCCTAAGACATATGCTATATTGAAAGTTCACCACCACCTTAACATATCCACACCAAGTCTTTTAGCCTTTGCAATAATGGTTAAGGAACTGTAAGGGGTGAGCTTATCCTGACTGTCTGGCTAAGCCCTAAACAAGATCACTTATTTCCTTAGAAAAGATCCATATGAAAAAGAAGGCAACATGAAGGCAGAGCTTAGAGTGATGAGACGACAAGCCACACAACACCAGGCATACTAGTAGATCCCAGAAACTGGAAGAGGCAAGGATCAAACTCTTCCTTACCGTCTTCAGAGGGAACACACTTCTGACCACACCTGGATCTGGGACTTCCGGCCTCCGGAACTGAAAGCGCAAATGTGCTGTTCTTTTCAGGAAACCCTAGGAAACTGCGACAGCCCTGGATACGAGTTTGTAGTTCAGACAAAGCTCCACAGCTATAAATGGCAAGGCAAAGCAGCATTTTTCTCACTTGATACCAGACTTGGGCCATCGAGACTGTAGTCTGGTATCAAGTAAGCCCCAGATTGGTTCAGGAGCTGGTGGGTTCATCTCAGCCAGGACATTCAGGCGAGGAAAACAACTGATAAAGAAGTCCATAACTTTTTTTGTAATAAATGACAAATGTACCTAGAACTTGACCATATACAGTTAGAGACAATGTCCCGTTTCAGAACAAAAAACCAAAAGGTCAGAAAGCACACTGTTCCTGCTGTGGAGAAATCTGTGCCATGGTCCTGAGTTAGTTCCCTCCATTCATGTGCCTGACAAATGCCAGCATGCGGGACCAGAGACGAGAGGAGACTGTGATTTACAGCTGTTCAGGTGCGCCTTCAGAGGCCCAAATCCCTGTTGCAGCTCAAACCCCTGGAGTGCTCAGGAAGATCCTCTTTCACAAGAAGATTATCTTGCACCCAAATTAACGTGAAAGGACTAGGGAAGAACTTTTGATGATAAGTTGTTCTTATGGGAAAGGCTTCTGATTCACAAGTCCAAGAATCAGCCTGGTTGTAGAGTCCCCGGCAGTTCAACTGCTTTCGCTTTCAAAATTCAGGCAGAGGAATACACTCCGAAGTATTTAAGCAGAGGGAGGCAACACCTGGTGAAAACATATAACAGAGATTCACCATTCCTCACCCCAAAATAGTATCAAAATGGGATTTCAGTTTACGTGTTCTCAAAAGCCGTGTGCCCCTCTTCCGTAGGTACCACAGGAAACTCATGAAGACATCTGTTACAGTTCCTGTCTTGCAGAAACTTCCATAATAAGAAGTCTACTCAGTCCCTAGTCTCCAGGGCTATGGGGATAGTTAAGTAGCACAAACCATTTAATTTAAAGTAGAGACCTGCTGTTTTAATACAGCCATGAAAGTACGCCAAAATATGGCAATCTGATATTAAGTTAATATGCTCTATCTTGTGGCCACTGTAAACCATCCAGCCCCAAGCAATCAGCATGATCCTGCAATAAGAGGATGTGAGGCATGGTGCAATGAGGGTCTCTAGGAAAACAAGTCTCAATCATTTCACCTCTCTGGCCTAGAATCACTTCCTTTTAAGATGGAAGCTCTGTGGGCAGAAATCACTAAGTTCTTTCCTGTAACGCCCCCACCCCCACCCCAGTTGTACTCTGCTGACAGAGCTAGCCCACTTAGGGTGGAGTTTCCCCCGAGATAAAGAAAGCCCTTTTGTCCTGCGCTTCTCTGCCTCTTCCAAAGTTCCTGCTAGGAGCCACGCCCTGTTGAGCCGCTTCACCTGCCTTCTGGACAGAACAACAAGATGCTAATTAGGCCACAAGATCTTGGCTTACTGGAGGATGGGTTCCCTGCCTATATATTCTCAGACTCTGAAATACACATTGGACCTTGATCGGAACCTTTTGACTTGGTCTGGTTACTTCTCTCGAAGTCCGATTCCCCTAGTTTCCCCCAGGCCCCTACCTCTCTTTCAGGAACCTGGTTTGTGTAGCTGCTGGTGGCTACACTTTCCCAGCCCCAAAATATTCCTTGAGTGATTCATTGTAAGACATACAACATCTTCATTGAAGCATGTGGTTTGGTCTCCATACAGAAGGAAGGTCGATCAAGGAATAAGGTACAGTGGCCTGCCCAAAAGCTGGTGTTCCTCCATGAGAAGCTCCATGGCCTGTGGAAGGAAACTGACAGTTTGCCCTCCTAAGATGAGGCTCAGGAGACATTTAATAGCTCCACAATACAGTGCTCACTGTCTTTACTATAATACCTAGCCAGGATTCCTCTTTGGCTCCTACATTTCTTGCGTTGACTAACTTTCTAAAGGTTAAAACACTATAAAACAAAACCTAACATGAGGGCTGGGGTTACAACTCAGTAGTATAGAGCTTGCCTAGTATTCGCAAGGCCCTAGTTATCCCCAGCAACACACACACACACACACACACACACACACACACACACACACGCATGCACGCACGCACCCACCATCCCATGGAGGAGGAGTTATGCTTGCAAAACTGCCAAGCTGAAGAGAGCACTTTAATGCAAACATCTCAGAGAGAGGCCTGACCACCAGCTTCTCAGAGAATTGATGTTCGGAGCTATGTGCTTACCTCCTTCCTCCTGGGGCTACTCTGTGTGTTGCTTGCCTATGTGGTTGATGCTAAAATATTCATTTGGGTAGAATCAAAAATGGTACTACACACCTAGCACATCTGTGAAAGCTTGCCTTTTGAACAAATTGACCAAAGCCCACCTGCCCTCCATCTGTCAAAAGCTGCTGCTACCCAGGAGCCAACCCTGAACCTAGTTCTCCCAAACAAATACATGAGGGCAATGAAAAATGGTGTCAGAGGGGCCCCAAGCATGAAAGGGTCTAAAGAGAGGGGCAGATTTTATCCTGACTGCTAACGAGGCATGTACTAAGACTAGAAGACTGCAGAGGTGCTTGTCTTCAGAATGTGCCTGGAATCAAAGTACACCCTGGTTCTTAAGAGAGCTCCTGACAGCCTGGTAGCCTGGCATTGCTATTCTTAAGGCTCGATTCTGGTATCTAACACTGGACACATTGACAACAACAGGGTGGATAGAAGAGAAAAGAATCTGTTTTGCAATTTAAAAAAGAAGAAGAAGGAAAAGAAAGAAAAAGCTTTCTGATTTCTCAAGCCATTTGAGATCTTGCCAGAGAAATACTTGATTTCAGCATTCCTCAGCTCTCCACAGCGATGCGGAAAGTGGTGTCCCCCACATGTGAGGGTGTATTTCAGAGCCAGAGTTTTCTCAAGATGTTCCAAGCCTGCAGGCTCCTGATTCTTTTTCAAATTACCAAGATGATAGGATCCCAGTGAGAATTGTGATTAGTCTAAACTCTCCACAGCTGTGAAAGATGAATGTACAAATTCCAATAAAGTTTCTCCATGTTCTGGACTGAATTTACCTACATGATATCGCCTAATTCCAGGACCACTTGAAACAACCAGAGCTGCTAAAATGCTGTCTCCTGACTTCTCTAACATCCAATGCTGGGAGTCTTGAGCATCCTCCAAGAGGATGCCTCTCTCGTGCCAATGCCACCCAGCAGTGGCCATTTATTTAGTAGGACTGTGGCATGTCAGGAGAACAGCAGGACTGAAAAATTAAACCTAAGTATGTGGGAATTCAAAGGGGCCCTGCAATTCATTATGTGAATAGTCAGGAGGATTATTAAACACCTTGTAACTGAAAGGTTGGCCTGGAACTAAAGGGACAACAAAACCAGCTGCCTCATTGCCTCTAGCTCATTGAACACAGGCTCAGGACACTATTTGGTTACTTGGAAAAGTCCACAGGGCCTTGATTTCTTAATTTGGATACCTTCTTGCAAAAATACATCCCTAAACATACATCACAGACCTAGGTACCCCCGATTCTACCTCTGCCACCTTCCTCAGTCATTCTTCCCACCCATCTCCATTCCTTTGGGATTTCCCACTGATGTCAGACCTGCTCTCTTCCAGGGACCCCCACAGTCACCTAACTCAGCAGGGACCCAAATAGGCTACCCATGCCCTCCTTCATTCTGATCTTCCTAAGGTTCCCCCAGACCTGCTGCTGCAGCCGGCCTCAGCCTATGCTCTCAGCCCACTTCCATTTCCTTGAGACTTGACCACATGTGGCACAGATTCAAGGTACCCCTACTTCCACCTCCAGAGCCCTCCATGGATCCAGACCCTGAACCCTACTTGAGACCCCCCGCAGAGTTACTTCCCTTCTCCTAAATGCTAGCCTACCATCCCAACACACACTGAGCTGACCTGAGACTGCTTTGAGTCTGAACCTAGAGTTCCAATCAGAACTTCAGAACAAGGACCAGTTTGAGCCTAAACCCTGAAACCCAGGGTGGCCCCAACATTGAAAAATAAGTATTATTCAGTTGATCTACAACCTAATAGATTGGGGTAACAACCAAAGAACCCAATGACAAGCCAACAAAGGTCAAACCAGATATCTACATCATGAAACACCACAAACATCATAACTCCAAGTGCCTAGATCATATCACAAAAACATGAATACCATGCCTCCTATAGAATCCATTTCTAGGGTCTGGAGAGATGGCTCAATGGTTAAGAGCACTGACTGTTCTTCCAGAGGTCCTAAGTTCAATTCCCAGCAATAATATGCAAGCTCACAACCATCTGTAATGAGATCTGATGCCCTCTTCTGATGTACCTGAACACAGTGACAGAGTAGTCATATACGTAAAATAAATCTTTTTCAAAAAAAAAAAAAAAAATTTTTTTTTGAGACAGGGTTTCTCTGTGTAGCCCTGGCTCACTCTGTAGACCAGGCTGGCATCAAACTCAGAAATCTGCCTGCCTCTGCTTCCTAAGTGCTGGAATTAAAGGCGTGCGCCACCACTGCCCGGCAAGAAACCATTTCTATTGCAATAGTCTGTCGTATTTGAAACACGCATGCCGGAAATGACCATCTCATTCAGCTCCCACAGCTGTCTTGCTAAGCCACCCAAAAACCGTTCCTCCTGAGAATGCCTGGAGCTACTGCTGTGTTCCACCCCAGTGGCCAGCTTTCTCCTGCCCACTTGAGTCACTCAAATGGAAAACATCAATCTTAATATTTTAAAACCAGCCAGATGACACAACCTCTAGGCTCAGAATCTATTGTCCTAAACTCATCAGCTATTCTGTATTAGAATTCATTGGGTGGCAGAGATTGTCACACAGTCTAGTAGCCCCCAGGCCTGCATGGTGACCATCTTTTTCGCCCCACAGCCTGGCCAAAAAATAATAATAATAATAATAATAATAATAATAATAATAATAATAATAATCTTTTCTCAATCTCATCTCCTCCTCTTCCTCCTGGGACCTGGAAAGCCTGCCTCTAGATCTTCGCCCAGTGACTGGCTTCTGCCATCTTTATTGGCCCAATCAAGAGACAATTAAGGAAGCTCTGCCTACAATGTTCCCTAAGAAAAACTATTTAGCTGACTCGCAAGACAAGGACCTCAATATAGCAAACATAAATACATTCAAGGATCTTAAAGAAGATATGGGGAAATGAATGAATCAAGACCACTAAATCACAAACAGTTAAATGATAATGATAATAATTCAAGGTATGAAAATAGAATTAACCAAGACATAGAATAAGTAAAGAAAAATAAACTAAAATAAGATTTTAGATAAAAAAAAAAAAACAACTTAGGAAGTCAAATAAAAAGCTCAGAAGAAAAAACTCATCAGCAGACTGGATGAAGTAGAATAGATAATTTCAGGTCTTGAAGATGAGGTAGACAAAATGAATCAATCACTCAGCACTCAGTGATCAGAAAAATGTTAAATCAAAAAAAAAAAAGCACAAAAAAAAAAGTTAGGAGACATGGGACCTGGGGCACTATGAAAAGACAAAAACTATCTAAGAATAATAGGTATAGAGGAAGAAGAAGAATTCTGAGTCAACAGTACAGAAAATATTTCTTTTTTAAAAAAATCATAGTGGATTGGGGCTAGAGAGATGGCTCAGAGATTAAGAGCACTGACTGCTCTTCCAGCGGTCCTGAGTTCAATTCCCAACAATCACGTGGTGGCTTGTAACCATCTGTCTTAGTTAGGGTTTTACTGCTGTGAACAGATACCATGACCACAGCAACTCTTATAAGGACGACATTTACTTAGGGCTGGCTTACAGGTTCAGAGGTTCAGTCCGTTATCATTAAGGCGTGATCATGATAGTGTCCAGGCAGACATGATGCAGGCAGAGCTGAGAGTTACATCTTCATCTGAAGGCTGCTATGAGGAGACTCACGTCTAGGCAGCTAGGATGAGGGCATTAAAGCCCACACCCACAGTGACACACCTACTCCAAGAAGGCCACACTTCCTAATAGTGCTACTCCCTGGGCCAAGCACATACAAACCATCACATATATTTAATGGGATTCGATGCCTTTTTCTTATGTGTCTAAAGACAGTGACAGGGTACAAAAAAAAAAAAATCTTAAGAAAAATAATCATAGAAGAAAACTTCCCAAATAAAGAAAGAGATGTCTATCGAGGTACAAGAGACATGGAAAACATCAGAAACAGCAGTGGGTCCATCAGAATAATGCCTGACATTATGATGGAGACTGAAATGCAGAAGAGCCTGGGGTGATGTTCTACAAGCTCTGAAAGACCACAGGTACCGACCTCGATGACCATATCCAGCAAAACAATTGATCATTGTTGAAGGTAAAAGTAAATTTTATCATTAAAAACAACTTTAAGCAGTTTATGTTCATCAATCCAGCTGCACAGAAGACACTAGAAAGAAAACTTCAATCTAAACCATAAGCACACCAGCTTATGGTTTCCCATCACAGCTCATCGCTGAGGGGAGTCAGGGCAGAAATTCAAACAGGGCAGGAACCAGGAGGCAGGAAGATGATACATAAGCCATAGAGGGTGCTGCTTACTGGCTGTCTTCTTATGGCTTGCCCAGCCTGCTTTCTTATAAAACCCAAGACCATCAACCCAAGGGGTGGTACTGCCCTCTCCCACATCAATCATCACTCAAGAAAATGTACAACAGACTTACTCACCGGCCAATCTAGTGGGTAAATTTTCTCAGTTGAGGTTCTGTCTTCCCAAATAACATAAAACTAATCAACACAATATCATTGGTCATCAGGGAAATGCAAAATTAAAACTACTTTGAGATTTCATCTTATCTTAGTGTGGTAGTTTGTATAGGCTTGGCTCATGGGAAATGCTACTATTAGGAGGTGTGGCCTAAGTGGAATAGGTGTGGAGGAAGTGCCTTACTCTGGGGGTGGGCTTTGAGGGCTCCTTGTGTTCAAGCTCTGCCCCCTGTGGGACAGTCATCTCCTAGCTGCCTTGGATCAAGATGTAGAACTCATGGCTCCTCCAGCATCAAGTCTGTCTACACAATGCCGTGCTTCCTACCACAATGAACAGAGAAAGTCTGTCTACACAATGCCATGCTTCCCACCATGATGAACAGAAAGTTACATATGTGAAAGGTTACATCTGGATGTGTATATCCTTTATCATGAGCAAGTCTATGAGCCAGGCAAACCTGTCTGCCTTTGATAAGAGATATGGTAACATTAACTAGTTAACAAATTGACTATTGAGCTAAATAAGGTGGTGGATTACTTTAGGGTAAAGAGCTAGAGGTCTGTTTTCTAGCTGTCAAGCCAGTTAGCTTAGCTATCAATGTAGTCAGAAATCTGGGAAGAATACATTATAATCTAGGAGTCACATATTAACTAAAATGACGGCGGATGGTCTATATAGTCCACTACCTAAACAGTTTCCAGGTCCTATGGTCTACATTGGAACCTGGGCAGAGTCAGACTGGCAGTCAGGCCCAGAAGACGAGAAGCTTTTCCCTGTGGAGTAAGAAAATGGGAGAAATGACCCACCTTGACTTAGGCAGTATGAAACATTTAACCCTCTGGGTATCTTCCATTTGTCCACAGTGTAGCAAGCCCAGGCAGCAGGCAAGGCAGTGGTACAGTGTTTCTCAGTGGTTACCATACCACAATCCAGTCTTGTCATTGTGCCCATATCTTCTCAGAGACCTTGGAAGGTAAACTCTCTGGATTTGGGAGTCTCTGTATATCATAATAAGCTTAAACATTTAACACTACATTTAACAGATTACTGACAAGATTGAGAGCCAGTATCTACTAAGCATATCTGAGTTAGAGAACCTGTGTTTGTTTAATTATTTGTTCTAGAATGTATCAAGCAAACGAAGAGAGCACACTGTGACTTAATGACAGTAGCAAAGACAAGGCTAAACATATATTTAAGGCAGTGATCGTTAACTTTTTTATTGTTAAAAATCATTATTTACCAAGGAAGGATAGAACAAAAACCTTATCTCAATTGGAAAGTGTCTTTGACAGGCTGTACTCCTAAAAGGCAGTGAACTGAGGACTGCCCATAACAAAAATGGCAATGATCCTGGGACTGCCCTTCAGTTAAGATGGCACTGAAATGGCAGCCAGCCATATGACTGCCCCTAGCTAAGA
Organism: Montemys delectorum; assembly: GCA_019843815.1. Classification (NCBI taxonomy): domain Eukaryota; kingdom Metazoa; phylum Chordata; class Mammalia; order Rodentia; family Muridae; genus Montemys; species Montemys delectorum. The sequence goes on from JADRCD010193998.1 coordinate 13,091, forward strand.
TGGCACTAAAGCAATAGTATAGGAAAACTGTATCTGCCCACAACAAAGATGGCGCTGAAGCTACAGCTCTGTCTTGAGGAAAGCCACATGTATGTTAGAAAGGAATGGCAGAAGCAGTTAAGTATCTTAGAATGGAATGGCAGAAACATAACAGAGACAAACATAAAAATGAATCTAAGTGGAACAGTGTGAGAGGCACAGAGCAGCTTGGCAGTGGGCGGTGACCATGGGAGTGCAGGCGGCAGCTCAGCAGAGCAGAGTACAGGTAGAGAGTAGGGCCTGAAGCAGTGTTCTGTCTCCTAGAAACTCTACTGGAGCCAGAGCGAGTATGAGTGTGCTCTAGGCTGAAGGGGAGAGGGGAGAAAGTGTGCCTGGGTGGGTTGAGAGCACCTGCAGCTGTGCCCTGTCTGCCAGCAACTCCAAGGAGAGCAGAGGCTACCTGTTGCTGCAGCAGTGTCAGAGTCAAGAGGGTGGGGAACCAGGAGTGAGAACAAAGAAACAAAGTGTTGAGAGAACGAGGGAAAGGGAAAAAGCCTACACGGAAATCTTTTTCTTTTTTGGGTCACAGTTCTCTTTTTAAAGTGCCGCTAAGCAGCCATTTAGAATTATTGTTTGTGGATAATGGGGCCAAATTTATACTGTGAATTTGACCAGGAGGTATCCCAGTAGGGAAGTGACAGCGAAGACCTTCCCTTCTGGGTGAGAGTAGGAGTTATCTTATCACTTGCAGCATGCTGAGGATAAGTAAATAACTATAAGAAGGAGTTATTAATTGCACCACGCCATCCCTATGGTAAATCAATAACTAGGATGAAATGGCTAGGCAGGTTAGTTTCACTAGGTTGTTATGCAGTAATCTAGCAGATGAGCTGTTGGACTAGCAGCGCTGGAGCTGTGGGGCTCAGAACCCAAGGGAACCTTGAAGAGAAAGGGGGGAGAGGGAAGGAGAGACAGGGAGAGAGAGAGAGAGAAAGGGGAAGATGGAGAGGGAGAGAGAGCGCTCACCTGAGGGTAGAGTTCCTAAAACAAGATTGTGAATATGGGAAGCTTACCAATTCACCAGTATTTGGATGAAGTTTTATGGATCCAATGGCTGGGAAGTCCACGTGACAGCAGGGGAAATATGAACTCATGCAACCTATGAATCCAAGTTTCATGGCACCAATGTTGTGTTTTATAAAAAAAAAAAAAAAAAAAAAAAAAAAAAAAAAAAA
>JADRCD010193999.1:16585-31139 GCA_019843815.1 Montemys delectorum
TTTTTTTTGTTTATTTAACCACAGGAGCAAAGCCACGTTCTAAGGGTTTGGGAAAGGTATGGGAGGCAACCCTGGAAAGAGGTGGGCAAGACACTGGAGCAGGGCTTTGCTGAGGGAAAAAAAGTCATCTTTCAAAATGGCCCTGTCAGTCTCCAGAGCTTTCTCTGATATCTTTTCATCCTTACTTTTAACAATTCGCTACTCAATTACCTCTAAAAAGCCTGAAACCATGAGAAAACTATGTTGATAGGGAGTAGCATCCTTTCTATCCAGCATTAGGTTTTTTTTTGTTATTTATTTATTTATTTATTTATTTATTTATTTATTTATTTATGTTTTTGAGTAGAAGCAGAGTTTAATGTTTATTTTACATGTGTCCGCAGACATACAAGAGTGAGCACTCCTAAAACTCCCAGCATGGTTTTCATAGTGCAGAGGCCGGAAGAGAGTGATGTGCTTATGGGACCAGGGACTGTGTGTGGGTGGAGCCCTCCGGACCATACATACTCTGGGGAGGGCTGATTACCAGCACTGAGCAGCAGGTCTGAGGTCTCAGCCTCTGTCCAGCATTAGTTAACTCTTGTTTATCTCTCGCGTTTGAGCTCTGGGGTCAACCTCTCAGGGCAGGCTTTTGGGTCGATCTTTACCAATTTGATAGGCTATCCTTGCATTGCACACACCTCTCTCCTAGGTTAATGATAGAGACATGTGCTTACATATGCTCATATGATCTGCTAAGCTTTGTTATCCTCTCTAGACTCATGAGTTATGGGTGATAAAGGCTATCTTTCTTCTCAACTTATCACTGCTTCCTAGTACAGGATTCAAATCATGAGAGGTTATCAAAAGAGTTTAACGAAGGCACTGCTGTAAAATAGATTGATTTAGCATCGTATTTCAGTAGATATTAGTATTAATCCAAGTACCAACATTGCTAGTTCCTACTACTTGAGGGTTTATTCATTTTTCCTGAGTGGCAGGTACTCAGCTCTATAAAACTTTAGCTGAACTGTTCATGCATTCTACCATAAGTCTTCTCCATGTTCTTAGTAATTGCCAGTGTAACTTTTCTTTCTTTTTTCTTTTTTAAAAAATTTATATTTTTACACTCCAGATTTTATTCCCCTGACCCTCGGTCTACCCTCCGACAGTTCCACATCCCATACCTCCTCCCCACCCCCTGTCTCCATGTAGATGTCCCCACCCTAACCCCACCGGACTCTAAAACCCCTGGGGCCTCCAGTCTCTTGAGGGTTAGGTGCATCATCTCTGAATGAACACAGACCCAGAAGTCCTCTACTGTATGTGTGTTGGGGGCCTCATATCAGCTGGTGTATGCTGCCTGTTTGGTGGTCCAATGTTTGAGAGATCTCAGGGGTCCAGGTTAATTGAGACTGCTGGTCCTCCTTCAGGATCGCCCTTCTCCTCAGCTTTTTTCAGTCTTTCTCTAATTCAACCACAGGGGTCAGCTGCTTCTGTCCATTGGTTGGGTCCTAATATCTGCATCTGACTCTTTCAGCTGCTTGTGGGGTCTTCCGGAGTGCAGCCATGCTAGATGTTAAATGTTGTTTCAGAATCACTTACCTCCAACCTACCTATTATCACTGTTTTCTGAAACTGTGTGTCCTAAACTTTTGTTAAGTTTGACAATACTCTTCTGAGTACATGTAGAATTTTCACACTACTTGAAAATGTAACAAAAATCTTCAGGGACCAGTTAGGAGAGGAGTAGGAGATGATGGCAGGACTGGGGATACTGGGGATGAGTGATGTCCAAGAAACAAGGTAAGGACAAGCCTTAGAAGCAAATTTACAGCCATTACTTCTGACTCACCAGAACTGTACACTTTGTTCTACAAAATATGGGAAAGCAGAAGAACAATCAGCATTCTCTGATAGTTGGCTTATGATATTTCATTTCAGGGTTTGTTTGGTTTGCAATGGATATTTCTCTGTATAATGATCATTTTTCCAACGTAGTCATTAACCCACTCCTTTCCCAGCATAGGGGACAGGTCTGTTTTGATTCAGCCATGCCTTGGGCCTCATCCTGGTGGGTTTTACATTGCCATTAGAGAGATATTAGGAACCCAGCTGATGGCTATGAAAAGGGGGAAAAAGTTACTAGATTTCATTTGACTCGAGTGTAAATCAGCTAGGCCTATTTTCCAGGAACCCTGGGTGTGTGCACACGCTCAAGTAGAGAAATGCATTACTTTAAATTATGACTCCCAAACCAGCCAGTGTTCATAACGGCACAAAACACACATGCCGGCCAAAGTCCTAATAAAATCATCCTGGAAAGTGACTCCAGGGAGTCAAGGAGTTTATGACTTTGGCTGTCACTAGATATTTAATTCATCTGAAGTACACTTTATAACTAGAATGATAGGGGATCACACAGCAATCCCAGAGATCTTGGTGGATGCAGTTCAAAAAGGCAGGGAGCAGCTTTTCAGCCTCTCAGAGAGCCAGTGCTTGAGAGTGACCCATTGAGTCTCAAGGGTGCTCTAGCCTGAGGATGGCACGTCCTAGGGCTACGTCTGTGCTGTGTGTGCGGGTTAATTGTTAATGTCGCCAGTCACAAGAATGTGCATACTAATTCATTTGGACGCAGTGAAACTGAAGACATGCAAACACACCAGAACAAATATGCTCTCACTTCCAGATAATCTAAGAACAACTGCAGTTAAAACCATAAAGGAACACAAAACACACTTAGCGTAGTAAGTTACTCTGTGAGAAGGAAGAACGGCGGCCAAGATGTATAAATCAAGGGGACTTCCCTCTGCAGTAACCATTTTCCCTACCCCCAGAATTATCATTTTATAATCAGAAAAGCCCTAGAGTTTAACGTATGCCTCGTACAAATGTCACTTCCAAGCTTCAGTGCTAATCCGGAGGAAATATTATCCTAGTGGTCTCCGAGGCCCAATGTCTAGGTGTTGGCTACATGATAAACTTACGTGGAGCTTTCTTAGTGAGATATAGTCCTCCAGAGGATTGAATTTTTCAAGGCTGAGTACAACCCAATGCTTTAAAATAAGATTTAAGCTTCCCTTGTCAAGTTCTTTTAAGAGCTTTTTAAATTCTTTTATTTGCTGCCTTGACCAGGTTCTAATCCCTGGTCCCCAGTGACAGCTTTTGACCATCTCAGGCACTTCATGTCTGCTTTCCCAGAGCATGGAGCAGCTTACACCATGAAAGGTGTTTTCTCTCCCTCACAGATGAACCTCTGGGAAATAACGTGAGCCATAAAATGAAACATTTTGTTGTTGTGGATGATGCTGGTGTCGGCCGAGAGAAGACATTTCTTCTTCCTATGTCGATAACACCACAGACCTTTAATTCTTTTATCCATCTTATCGATGACCTTATTGAATAGGTTTAATAACGACTGAATAGTAGGTATTGGAAATATAGAATAATCTGCCAAGCGGGTGGCTAAAATATAATTTTACTGAGCACATACAAATGGCATCCGAAGGTTTCTAAGAAGTCTAGCAAGAAATCGTAGATAATTATCCAGATGATCATGGGCTCAAAGAAATCAGGGCTGTGTGCTTAGTGCCTCAGCGAATCACATTAGTCCCTGAAAATGATACGCAATTCAATAAAACTGCCCTCAAATTGCTTATAATTGAGAAAACAATGGCACAGTGACTCATGCTTTAACGGGCAGAAGTTTTTTTTTCTGTTCCCCTAGGATTCCGAGTCACTCTGTATAGTGAGAGCAGGAAGTGGATTTTCTTACAGTAAGATCTCAGGTGATGGGATTAGCTAATGTATCTGCCATTCCTCTTCAGAAAGGGACCCGGATCTGAGTCCTGGGCCAGTCCTGTCTGACCAAACCCTCTGTTGGGAGGGAAATCCTCTCCATCTTGTGCAGAACTGTAACCACTAACCAAAGGGGACTGTCATGCACCTGGCAGGTGGCTTGTGTGAGCCGAGTGTGGCTACAAATCTGAACTTAACATTTTATTTAGATTTAACTAATTTAATATTAATTGTGTGATACATGAGTCGGAAACAAGAAATATATGTTCACGTTTTGAATATTTTCCAGATGAGCTGCCCGTTCTTTAGGGAGGAGCCAGATCCAACTCCATGCTGCCTCAGCCCATCCTTATGTCACTACCTCACACAGATTCAACATTTAGGACACACCCATAGCTGGCCATGTATTGGACCCCCCTCCCTTCTCTCACACTGTCCCATTTTCTTTTAAGCTTTCTTGAGTGAGACGGGTCTCTCGTCAAATGCTGGAACCAGGCACGTCTCATTACTGCCACATCGGTTTTGCCTTTAAGGAAGAGGTAAGAACAAGAGATTTGAACTTCTGATGTGAGTCTGAGCTGACTTACAATACTTCCTTAAATGGTACTTGACCAGGACAAATGGAAAACCGTGATCAGTCCCACAGCATCAAAGGGGTTAGAGGAGCCTACTAAGGTTTGGTCAAGTCATTTTTTTTTTCTCACCACAAAACTATTTTTCTTAATATTCTAAGCTCAAATCACAATTTACTGTGAAAATCATGCTGCCTGTTGCAAATAATAGCTAAATATGAGTAAAAAAAATGCCTCACATGCTATAATGTGTGTATTGAAAACAGATTCATTTTGGCTAATCCTATAACTTAAGCATTGCCAATTTCATCTGCTTTAAGTATATAGTCAAAAGACTTTAACACATTTAGAACTGTGCTACCATAATTACAGTCCTTACTGAGGAATCTCCAAGTGCTTGTAATCTGAACTCCGATCCCCAAGCTTGGATCCTTGGGATTTTATGTCATGTTCATAGTGACAGCTTTCTTCTGATTGTATAATGTTCTTCGTTACCAGGTTAAACACATTAATCTCAAACGTCTAGTGACTGCTTTTGCTTTTTAAAGCTTTTGTGCATAAACATATTCTGTGTTGTGTATATGTCCACTCCCACCTCCCCACTCTATCTTTTCTCTCCTCTCCTCTCTCACATTTATTAATATTGCATTTGTTTATTTTTACGTTATGTGTCCGAGTGTTTGCCTGCATGCCCGCATGTGTTCACTGGCCTCCAAGACGGTCCTGTGCTAACTTTTACACCCTGTTCTTGTCTTGTTCTTCAGTAAGCAGAGTCTTACTCTGCTACATGAAGGGGTCATCCAGGAACCTGCCTGTTGTAGCTTTAGGAGGTCAGTCACACGCCATCTTGGCAGGTATGGCTGATGGGGCATTTTTCTAGCACTGGTTTTCATGGTTGCATACTGGGTACTAGATTTTGAGCCTTATTTCTGTTTCCCCTGGGAAGGAGGAAAAAGTCTGTGCTGCTTAGAATTGATTGAGGAGTGAATGCTAATTTTCCTTTTCCATATGTTTGCTTGTTTTGCTATATGGGAAACAAATATTGTGGCCTCTCATCTGACTCCCTTAGCTCTTGTAGAGGTAGTCTGGCACATGCATAGTTTTTTTTTTTTTTTTAACTGAGTGTGTTGTCCTTGGGGAAATGGTCTAGGTTCTTAGCTACCATCTTGTTCCACACCCCAATTCTTTTCATCCTCCTTTTCCTTTCCTTTTACCCTCTCAGTACTGGAGACCAAACCACACCTCACCAAATGCTACACAAATACCCTACCACCAACCTATACCACCTATACCACCTATACCCTCATCTACCATTTTTATTTAATTGTAGAACTTAAACTCCTTTCATTCTAACATAAGCAGTGACTTTGAAATAGAACTGGAGAAATTATGCTTCTGATACAATAGTTTCTTTGAGGTGTGACAGAAAGCTGTTTACTTCACACACCCAAGGTTCGCTTTCTGCATCTGTAGAATGGGAATATTATTGATGTTTTGGGAATGTTAAAATCATTAAACATCATGACTAAAAGCATTTGCTATTAAAATGGCAGGGTCAGTAGATTGATTCTGTGGTCTCATCAAGAAAATAACATTTGATTTTTCATGCAGCATCTGAATAGTATGAGGCATATGAGAGTGGATTATAACTCCTTATGAAAAGGAATTCTACAGAGGAAAAAAAGCAAGATTTTGCATTATACTAGTTGTATAATCCAAACACAGGCTTCTCTAGAAACCTTCATTTTACTTACCAGAATTGAATGATTTCCTGGAGTAATCTTTATCTAGGGTAGATTTAAAGAAGTGAGCTTGCCAAACTGAAGAACTGACTTCTAGTTTCATTCCCCACGATGAAGAGCAACCCAGAAGAGGAAAGGGTTTATTGCAGCTTCCAGATTTCAGCCCAACTTTAAAATAAGTCAAAGCAGGAACTTAAGCAGGAGCTTATAGGAGGTCTATTTGGTATTCTATGGAGCGATACCCCTGACCAAGGAACTCACAGCCAAGGATATACAGCAGAAACTCAGGAGGAATGCTGGCTTGCTCATAGACCTGTCTTCAGCTAGCTTTCTTGCACAGTATAGGGAATGGTGTTGCCCACAGTGACCTGGGCCCTTCGGCATTGATTAACAATAAACATAATCCTCCACAGACACGTCTATAGGCCATCCCAACCAGGAAATTCCTCAATTGAGCCTGCATTCTCAGTGACTCTAGGCTGTGCCAAATTCACAGGTAAAGTTAACTAAGACAAGCCCTGAGCTCTACAGCTTTTGGCCCCAAGGACCACTAATCGAGACAGTAGTAAATTGGTGAAGATGGGAGTGCAGAAGAGGAACTCCATGCTACATAATTCATTTACAATACTGAGTTGCTAAATGGTTTTACACGGAGAGTTAATTTTGCTTGTGGCTTATGGGTATTACAAAACTTGTAGCTTATAGAGCATCGATATTTAAATTATTGTTAATTACTTATAGTTGTAAAGGATACTTGGTTCAAGACATATCCCCAAACCTGGACTCCAAAAGAATCACCCTCTTTTGATTTTTTTTAAACTTAGTTATGTTTTGAGTCAGGGTCTTACAAAATTGCTCTGGTTAGCCTGGAACATTCTTTGTAGCCCAGGGTGAGCTCAAATTTGCAGCCACTCTCCTGCTGCAGTTCCGTCAGTGCTGAGATGATAAGCATATATTAAATTACTCAGCTTTTGACCTTTCAGGCTTCCATATGAACTACTATGGCCCAGTTCTTAACTTATCAATCTGAATCAAGTCCAGGTTTAGACACCCAGCCCGAGGCATGGTAGGGGTAGGTAAGGGTCATGGCTGATGCCGCAGCTGGCTTACTATTATCACACAGCTGCAATCATGAGATCAGCATCCAGGCTTTCTGATTATGACTAGAGCCAAGGTTCTGCAGCATCCCATCACCATTTTATCCTTGTCTTTCCTAAGGACAGCCGAGATGTAACAGCATAGATGAAAAGTCCTTCCCTGGAAGTGTCCCGGTGGCTCTCCCTAATGCCTCTTTCTCTGACTGGCGGCTCTGCTCTGGTTGAATGGGCACTGGGGGACCTCTATACCCTCTCCTCACCTCGTTTCAGAGTGTTTCACTCAGAAGTCACTGCTCCAGCCGGTATAAGGACTAGGTTTTGTGTCTATCTGCCTTCGTTTGCTTGGCTATTTAATAAAAAACAACCACTTTCATGTAAGACACAAATAAAGAGAATCATGTATCATGGTTCCTACTTAGCTGCCAGGCTGAAGCATCACGTCTCCAGTGCGATGTAAGTATCTTAGCATCCTGCTCCTGTCAGATCCTCTGCCTTGATCGCAGGGTCCATCAGTATCTTTATCACGCGCTTGTTTCCCTGTTAGGGCTCGACTACTTTTGCTAAGAGGTGTGGGTTAGTCATGGATCTAGCTTGTATGAGGCAGGGGGTCCAACCCTCAGCTTGGCAGTAAATACTTTAATTAATGTAATTAAATAAATAATTAATTAAAATGGATAAATCCTTGTACTTTTAGATGTTTTACGTTTATGTGCTTAATAACTAACAAACATCATATCTTTGCAAGCTGGAGTTCATGTAACTCCTTGGTTTAGGAATTCACCCAAATATATGGGCAGCAGTAGAGGTTATTATATACAGAAGGCAAGAGCAAGTTGTTAATCACTGGGCTTGAGTTAGTCACTTAAGATCCCTGAGCCATTTATAGACCCAGACAGTTTTTTACTTCAGAGTACATAGAGAGGACAAGTGGCTGGTCTGCCTTTATTTATTGAAAATCTTTATTTAGATTAAAAGATTCTTTATTAAAAATCTCGTATTTTATTTTGTTTTATTTTATTTTTTTGGCTGTCTAGGTAATTTAACTAAGCATATGTGGTTGTTTTTGTTTTTTGGGTTTTGTTTTGTTTCTTCCTTTCCTTTTTTTTTTTTTTTTTTTTTTTTTTTTTAGTTTGGATACAGCTGTAAAATATTTGGATAGAGTTGGATATATCCAAAATCTGATTCTCGCAGCCTTGATATTCAGGGTGGATTGAAAAAAATATGAATTTTCATATTTATGAGGTTCAACAACATAAGAAAGTTGAAAACACTTTATATTCTTCAAACACAAGGCTGAGCTCAGCAGGACAGGTCAACTGTGAGCATTTCTCGCTCTCCTTCCAGGCATCGTCATCTGACGTCTCACTGCTGCTTGTTCCCGCGTCCGAGTCCTCATACTTGGCAATGCAAGTGCTTCTCCAAGGAAAGAACAGTCTAGAATCATGGCTTTGCAAGAAGCCATTCATTCCAAACCATTTCTTTGGAGCTGCTCTGTTTTCAACACGGAACACCCTGCATTCATCCTCTGTGAATGGAAGGCAACTCTCATCATTTTCAGGATATTCCTGCCTTCCCACTGCTTTAATAACCTGCGTTCTGCTTCCGGAGAATGGGACAGGACCTCCCCTTCTACCCTAAGCAGAGAAAGACCCTTCTGAAGACAACCTTGTTCTCAGTGTTCTTTCCGTTCGAGTTTGTGACTGCCCCCCTCCCTGCCCCGCCCCTCCGCTCCGCCCCGCAGCTTGTCACAGTCTCTACTCTCTGAGCGGTCTCCATTTTGTTCATCCTTCAGAGTCCTCAAAAACTCACTCTTTCTATTCGTGGTTCATCCAGTCGATTTGGTCAGGAGAGAGGAACTGAGCTCAACCAGAGGGATAGTACTGGAGGGACTCTCTTTGGGAGAGTTTAGAACGTCACCAGCAGCTAGTACTACTGGTTTAGTAGCCGAAATTGGATTGCTAAAAGCAGACTCCGGGCTAGCAGAAAGGGATCCGGATTTGTGCTCCATTTTGTTAGCTTTCCATGCGTTGGGCTTAGAGGGTGGTGGCACAGGCTTAGGCACTGAGTTCTTATAGTCACTTGGGACCATAGTTGACACTTCTTTCCCATTTGCATGGTGGGATCCTGAGGAGCTGAATGCAACAGAAAAGGCAGCAGCAGGATTCTCTTTGGAAACTTTTTTGATGACTAGCATCTTTGAGGGGTGCTTGTCACTAGGTGGATTTTTCTCACACTCCAGGAGCGGGTCCCAATAGGGCTGCATGGCTGATTCTGTTTGTCACCTTCTGGATTCAAAGAAGGGGAAGTCTTCCTCTTTGATTTGCAACGTTTCTACTTTATCATCCTTTCTATTTCCCTAATCTCTGTTGGTGTTTTTTCATGAGTGGCACAGCCTTTCCAGGAGTGGAAGCTGCCATTCCAGTGTCAATGGCTTCCTGTACCACCTCCACTACGTTGGCTCATGCCATTGTGACTTTAAAAAAAAAGAGCCAAGCCAACAAGATAGATTCCTCATGGTCCCAGCAAATGCTCCCTTAGAGAGACCAGAGTCAAGAGAATCATGGCAGAATAGGGAGGGTTGGTGCCAAGAATCTTCTGTAGTCCATAAAAGTCTATGTGCCCCAGTGTAGGGGAATGCCAGGGCCAATAAGTGGGAGAGGGTGGGGTGGCAGGCATGGGGAGGGGGGAGGCAAAAGGGGTTTGTTCTTGTTGTTTTTATTTGTTTGTTTTTTGGAGGGAAACCTGGGAAAGGGAAAATTTACATGTAAATAAAGAAAATATCTAATTAAAAAAAAAGTCTATGTTAAAAAAAAAGCTATCAGAGGAATTATGTCAATGATGTCTTATTCCAAATCTGCCTTCTCCACGGGACAGGTGCCCTCCATGTTTGTCACAGGTGGTTGCAGATGACTCAGCTGACTGTGGGTGGCTTTGAGAAATTTTAGCTCAAGCAAGGATCCTTAGAGTGGTCCTGTTTTCAAAGTTCCCAGCTAGCTGGGCGGTAGTGGCGCACGCCTTTAATCCCAGCACTTGGGAGGCAGAGACAGGCAGATTTCTGAGTTCAAGGCCAACCTGGTCTACAGAGTGAGTTCCAGGACAGCCAGGGCTACACAGAGAAACCCTGTCTTGAAACAAACAAACAAACAAACAAACAAAACAAAACAAAACAAAAAAAACCCCAAAGTTCCCAGCTATATCTTCTATGAGGAAGCCTGGTGGGGCAGCACAAAGAAACCAAACCCTGTGCCCCACCCCCTTAGTTCTCTCCTGTGCCCATCTTGCATACCTAGTTCCTAGTTTCCAAGGGGGGTGGTGGAAGCTATGTCTGTTTTCCTTATTCAATTTCCTTGACTAATGGCACTTTGATATTGCTTCCATCAGCAAAACATGGACACTAGCACAGTGAGTGCAAATACTGTTCATAACAAAGTCATGGCTAGAAAGGCAAATGGTCTGAAGTGTGGGCAAGAAATGCCATCCAGGTAACAGACCGAAAATGTACTAGGAAAGCACTGTAGGAGGGCTTCTGCACAGTCAATTCCAGTGGCAAAATAATCACAACAAAAGCCTTTGAGACCCAAATCTCACTAGCTTGTTGGGCCCTATTTGGCCCTGGTTTGGGCCTTGAGGACAAATGGCTAGAGTTTTGTAAACTGTCTCAGTCGCTTCTGTACTGGAGTGACTCAGCACGACCTGCTTAAGCCTGCCTTTGCCTAGCTCCTGCTGACTAGAGTAACTTGGTTGGCTCCATACCCCATACCCTTTCTTCAACTTTCCCTTCCCCCTATGTCATCTCGCCTCAGCAGAAAACTCTGCCTCCTCTCTCAACCCTTTATAAAGAGAAGATTGATACATTAAAACGAGTTCCGGCTTTGACAGACTCCCGGCTCTGGGTGGTTATTCTCTGGAGGCAGGAGATCCAAGCCGTGACACTCACCATTTGGCTCAGCCCAGAGAGGCTCGGCTGGACCCCCGGTTCTCTCCCTCTAGCCTGGTTCTGCCCGCAGAAGTCTGCCCTGCATTAGCTGACAAAGCAGCTGAAAACAGAGTGTATCCTCTCAGAGGCAAAGGGGAGGAGGGAAGTGGGGTGAAGAACCCTTGGAGGGGGGACCTGGAAGAGGGGCAACATTTGCGATATAAATAAATAAAACAACTAATCACAAAAGAGAAATCTTGTTTTTTTGAAAAAAGCAACCCAACAGAAACGTCCTCTATTTTTCCTGCCATAGAACAGCACCTTTCAAGGCAAATTTCTTGCTTCAAAGTTCCTAAGTATATAACTTCTTTTGGTCTTTACTACATATAAATTCAATATGAGTCCATCTCCATCACTACTCAAACATTAAAAAGGCCACTGGAGTTTTCCCACACCTCGCTTTCAAGCCAGATGCCTCGCCAACTACCATCAGAATTAGCAAACCAGTTTTGAAAAGTGGTGTTTGTCGGGCCCTGCACACCCCTTGCTCCTTTCAAGGCTCTTGTCCTCATTGTCCTAATCTTGCTGTAGTGACATTACTATTACATTGCAGAGCAAATGTATTTCTTATCCAGCTTTTCTTCTAGTTGCCCCTCCCAGGAAACCCCCTGTAAGAGAGAGGAAAAACACATGGATGAACTCACTTTATTCCTTCTTTTGCTGAAATTATATTTCTTTTTTCTATTTCATTTTTTCTTCTCTGCTTGGAAACTAGATGCCTGTGGCAGACTCGAGGTGTCTATCATAACCTCACTCCCCAGCTGTAAATGCAGCTAAGAATGGTCTGGGACAGGAACAAACAGAGCATTTCAGCCATAAGAGAAAGACAATCACTGTAAGGAAGCAAATTCAATGAGCTGGAGACCAGGAGAAATAGTCACAAAATCTAATGTGACCCATAGAAGCAAACTAAGTTGACAAAGGCATGTTGTATCAACCAATCAGTCTTTCATCCTATTCAGAAATTATAGGTCTGAACTATAAAGATATTAGAACGTTTAACAGTCCTTGTCCAGATATAAAAAGTGTATAATTAATAGTGAACAATTGGTTCTGTAAACAGTGAAAAAACTTGCCAAGATTTATTGTTAAAAAAGCAGTATGAGCCGGGCAGTGGTGGCACACGCCTTTAATCCCAGCACTTGGGAGGCAGAGGCAGGCAGATTTCTGAGTTCGAGGCCAGCCTGGTCTACAGAGTGAGTTCCAGGACAGCCACGGTTACACAGAGAAACCCTGTCTCAAACAAAGCAAAACAAAACAAACAAACAAACAAACAAACAAAAAGCAATATGAGGAGTCAGTTAGTTCTATCCAAAGACTAGCATCTTACTAAGAGCTAAGAGTCAGTATCCTGTTGGAGATACGGACAAACACAATTGACAAAGGAAAAGACTATGAGTGCTGATTGGCCCAAGGAGTACAATCCATCGTGATATAACTTGTCACAGGCCAAGTTCATACTTAAGAACCCACAACTGATTTACAAAAATCCACACAAGCAATGTCTCTGTGTGTGTGTGTGTGTGTGTGTGTGTGTGTGTATGTGTGTGTGTGTGTGTGTGTGTGTGTGTGTGAGAGAGAGAGAGAGAGAGAGAGTTTACATCCACACCAGTGCACACATTCTAGTAGATAGACTCTCTAAGATGGCCTTAATTTCTTTCCTGAGTTTTCCGACAACTGAACAATCCAAAGGCCAAATGAATAAACTTCCACAGTTTGCTTCGTTTGAATTTCTCTCCAGTTTTTAACCTCATTGACTATAACCCACCCCTTCAGTATGTATGTGGTGAATTTCTTGACTATAAGTATAGCCAGATAGACAATGTGCTTTGGAGACTGGCAAGTCATTACTGGCTTTCTACCAATGATTATAATGACAATGCTTAGCAGTTATTGAACATTGTGCCATGTACTCTCAGGTTTTAGATGGAGTACTCATTTGGTACCTGCATCATGTATAACATATAGCATTATCGTTGTCCTCGTATTATAGAAGAGGAAGGCTCAGAGACACTAAGAAATTAATTTACTAGCCGGGCAGTGGTGGCACACGCCTTTAATCCCAGCACTTGGGAGGCAGATGCAGGCGGATTTCTGAGTTCGAGGCCAGCCTAGTCTACAGAGTGAGTTCCAGGACAGCCAGGGCTACACAGAGAAACCCTGTCTTGAAAACAAAACAAAACAAAACAAACAAACAAAAAAGAAAATAGATAGCTGTTTAGGAGGCTGGGGAGATGGCTCAGCAAGTAAGAGCACTGACTGCTCTTCTGAAGGTCGTGAGATCAAATCCCAGCAACCACATGGTGGCTCACAACCACCCATAATGAAATCTGATGCCCTCTTCTGTGTACTCATTTATAATAATAAATAAATCTTTAAAAAAAAGAAAAAAAAGAAATTAACTTACCTTATATGTATATCAGGGGAAGAATTTTCAACTCAGCCGTATCTGTTTGGTCCCAGTAGATGCACTTTCCTGGAGTTCGATCAATGGACCAACAGTTAAGAACACATTTGTGAAGGAGACTCAAGTTCAGAGCCCAGCACCCAAATCAGGTCGCTCAAAACTGCAAGTCTAGCTCCAGGGGATCTGACATCCTTTTCTGGAATCTGTGGGCATCTGTACTTGCATATGCACATACCTATATCTATATGCATGCACACATGTACAAGCCCACACACATAATTAAAAATAAAACACGTCTTGAAAAGTTCTTTTATTGTGCATTATAAAGATGATAATCCCTTTTGAAGTTTCCCTCTTTCGATTTGATTTTGTCAAGCATGTCCATCATGTGGTCCACATGTAGCTGAGGCTAGCTATGAATCTGGACACAACACAAAATTGTAAATCTGCTTTAAAATCTTATGAGATATTTTTGATTTTTTTTTGTAACTCCACTGTACAGTTCTCAAATGTGAACTTTGTAGATGTCAATATATTTTTGCAACATCAAAAAGTTAGACATGCTCACATCCTTATGAAAGTTTAGTGGGTAAAAATGTATTCATGATTATGTTTTCACTAGACAGGATTTCATTGGCCAGCACAGGAAACCATAGCTGGCATGAACGATGACAGACGTGACTGGACCCTTATGAAAAATATGGCCAATGAAATGCCATCTCTCAATAGGCCCAGGTCTGAGAGAAGGACCTGTTCATTAACAGCAAACTGTGGAAAAGGAAAATTAGTAACAAACTATGTTCTCAGCAAGTCCTGAAGCCAGGGAGGAAGATACTTCAACCAAACTTAATGGTTTTGCCTTCTGCCCTGGACAGATGGAAAAGAGAATATAGGGACATTGGAAGGCGAAGGAAAATGATTAGGACCCAACGCAAACTTCAGGAGACTGTGGTTTAATTTCACATTACATGGGTGATGGGTAA